>NW_004624821.1:6408515-6440574 GCF_000247695.1 Heterocephalus glaber | reverse complement strand
GTGTGAAATAAATTCTGTCATCTATCTATCAATCACCTAATCACCCATCTAGCTCTATGCACATACGGCCCTATATGACCCTATATGGCCCTACATATCTGTAGATTCTATATCTGCAAATTCAGGCAAACACAAATGGAAAATATTTGGAATAGAAGTGCATCTATATCATACACATACACTTTTCTCCTATGATCATTTCCTTAACAATATAGTATAGAAACTATTTACATATTATTTGAACTGCATTATGCGTTATAAGTAATCTGGAGATGATTTAAAGTGTACTAGAGAGTTTTCACAGGTTATATGCAAATACTCTTACTTTATTTAAGGAGTAGCCTTCAGAAGGAGGTTGAGAGGGGTAGGTGGAAAGTTGTTTTGTAGACATAACTTCCTTGCAGGCAACAGTCCACATTTTTGGAGCAGGTAAGAATTTGGTGAATGAAAAACACTATATGGATGGTTGTTTGTTACTATGGATGGAATCCAGGGGCTTCACCTTGAGCTACACCCCGTATCCTTTGTATTTCTTTATTTATTTTGAGACAGCATCTGGCTAAATTGCTAAGTTGGACTTGTGACTTGTGATCCTCATTCCTCAGCCTCATAGGGTGCTGGGATTACAGACATGTAGCACCACGCCCAACTTCTATACATATAGAAGTTTTTAAAATCAACTTTGCATTTACTAATAATTTTAAATTTACAGAAAAATTTGAAAGTACAGTTTTTCTATGTACCCTATGCCCAGTTTCTCTTATTTTTGACATTTTACAAAGTCACAATTAATGAACCAATAAATATATTATTATTAACTAAACTCAGTATTCTATTCAGAATTTTTTAGTTTTCATACAGAGTCATTTTTCTCTTTCAGGATGTTTTCCAGGAAACAATATTATTCTTACAGCTCATGTTTTCTTATGCTCCTTTTGGCTATAATAGCGTCTCATATTTTCCTTGTTTCTGACGACTTAAATCTTTTTTAAAATTTTCTGGTTATTATTTCTCTTGAAATATTATTTTTGATTGACAAAGTAAAAAGTAAACATGGACAGTGTTGTATTTTGATGTATATATACACTGTAGTATGATGAAAACCAGGTACTTATACCTTACCGATGTGTTTTTATCGCGAGACTTTAAAATACACACATTTATATTTTTAATTTTAAATGATACATAACAATTGCATATATATGTGGGACACAGGGATTCAATATTTGCATGTAATGCATATAATGTGCAAGGATAATGTGTCAGGATAGCTGACATGTCTGTCGCTCCAGACATTAAATGTTTCTTTGTGTGGGGAGAATTTAAAATCTCCTCTACTAGTTTCTTTGTAACATACATTTAATTTTGTTAACCATAGTTACCCTACTATGCCACAGAACATTAGAAGTTGTTCCTTCCATCCAGCGGCACCCCGACTCCCACTCACCTTTCTCTATACCGTATCCCCTCACCCAGATGCCTGCCACCCTTCTCAGCCCTGGTCATTACTATTCTGTTCTCTACTTGTATTAGATCAGTTTTTTATCTTCCACATATTTTCAGTGCCTGACTCATTTCGTGTTAAAATTTTTTCCAGCCTCATTCATCTTGCCATAAATAACAGAATTTCATCATTGCTTTATGTACTATTCCATTGTGTAAACGTACCACAGTTTCCTTATCTAGCCATCCAGTGATGGAGACTGAGGCTGATCCTGTATCTTCATCATTGTGAATAAAGATGGGAGTGCTCGTATCTCTTCAACTTACTGATTTCATTCAGTCTAGAAATACACCCAGAAGTAAAATGTCTGGATCATATATTTGCTCTATTTCCAGTTTTCTGAGGAACCTCTATATTGCCTTTTGTAACCGCTGTGCTAATCTGAATGTCCATCAACTCCAAGTGAGGAGCTCTCCTTTTCTCCACAATCTTGTCAGCATGTGTTATTTTTCATCTTTCTGAAAATTGTTCTACTGAGGAAAAGATTAATTTACTGTGGTTTTCATTTGCATTTTTCTGACCTCACGATTATCGACTTGAGTTTTTTTCTAAACATTTGTTGATCATTCTGCATATTCTTCCTTAAAAGTCTCTGTTCTTCATAGGTTTCATTGTGAAGTTATCTCACCTCCTTGGTTCAATTTATTCTTAGGTGTTTTATTTAGCTATCATAAATCATATTACTTCCTGGATATTTTTCCTTTAATTTACTGTTGGTGAATAGATGCTATGATTTTTGTATGCTGACTTTGTATCCTGAAACATTACTGAATTTATTTATCAGTTTGAACAGATTGTGTGTGTGTGTGTGTGTGTGTGTGTGTAAATTTTAGGTTATTTTATATCATGTCATGTGGAAACAGGGATAGTTTGACTTTCTCCTTTCAAATTTAGATTGTATATATGAAATTAAATTAAAAATTTAAAAATATATTACAATTATTAGCACATGTTAATTGAAAATATAATGTCTATCTTTGTGCCATTTTCATATATGCCTATACCACAGTATGATCATGTCTACCTTCCCCATTAATTTTGCTTATTCTGCCTGAATCCTTCAGTTTCTCTACTAGTCCCTATTACAGATTAGGACCAGAATATTCCCTCAAACTCTCACACTCAGACTTTTGGATGGTGATTGTATCACTGGGGCACTATACTCATCAATGGCTTCATCCACTGAGTTTACCAACTAAGTGTGCTGTTAGGAGGTGGGGCTTGACTTATTTAAAAATGGGGCAAAGACACATTTCTTCCCAGTGTGAGGATTTTTTTGTGGTTGGAAAGTAATGCTCAAACTCCTTTGAGGGGTGATAGAGGGGATTATTCCCCAGCTGGGAGAAAGAAGGCCCTGGCTCAGGCTCTTTCAAAATTTCTGCTAATGTCTGAAACATGTAAAAAATCCCATTGTTCACTTGTTTCCCTGAATAGTTCCAGTTTGGTTTGAAAACAGCACTTACTGACCAACTTGACCATAGTTGTCATTCTCTGCTAAAGTGACAGACTGAGTTCATTCAGCAAGTTAAATATGTCACAGAAGTAATCAAATTTTGCAACCCATTCTGTGCCACTGAAATGTGCTGCCAGCAATGGCCATTTTTCTAAAAGGCATCTCAGGAACACCTCTCATTACTCAAAACCTCTGGCCACTGGAAACCCATCTCGCTTGTGTGTGTAAGAAAACACATGCTTGCTCTCCGGCCATTTAATGGAGCTGATTGAACAGAAATGAGTAAAGGCACATATTTTAATGTGAGTAATAGTTTTAGTCACATCCTGCAAAGTGTTGTTAAGTGCAGATGACATATTTTGGCTAGCCAGTATTTCTCTCACATTCAGAAGAGCTCCTTGATGCAAGTAGTGAAACCAAAAAGTTGTCCATAAGGACAGCCACTCCATCCATGAATATACTGTCACAAAATGACCAATTGAATTTTCCTGATACTCAATCACTCAAAGACTTGAATAGTCCTGCAGTTGTGGTGTCAGCTGGCAACAAAGGTGCACATATCACATCTCCAGGCATATCCTCCTCAAAAATATATTGTGTAGGGCCAGGGATTTAGCTCAGTGGTGCTGCTGCCTGCCTCACAGGCACAAGGTCCTGAGTACTAAAAAAACAAAAAGAAAAGAAAAAAGAAAAAAATATATATATAGTGTAAAAACAAGCATTATTGACTTGTTGTAAACACTGGTAAACTCTTCAGCTTGAGTTATGTACAGCCATGACTCATTAATCCTCTAACTATTGTCCCTCAGCATCCTCTGTTATTTCATCAGTTCATCTAGAAATGGTGTTAGCCAAAGAGGAACGTGGGCCACATTTTGAACTGCAGCCTCTCCTAAAAGTTCACAATGAATGTCCGTAGCAGCAGGCAGGATTAACTCTTCAGCAATAGTAAATGGCTTCTTAGTTTTAGCGATGCCATTATCCACTAAGAATAATGTTCTCAGTAGTAGTACATTTGATGAAGTGTTAGCCTGCAATAATTGCTTCTGTTCTTCATGTTCATTTTTCTCTTTTGAAAAATTCCAAAGGCTTGTCTTTAATACAGGGTGCTTAGTCTTCATATGGAAATGCATTTTTGAAGGTTTATGGTTTCTTTGGATTGCCAGTCACCACATATTATACAAACCAGGTTGGAGAATGTGAATTACCTATTGCAATGATCCTGTGATGTAAGTAGGATTCTTGACATTTTATTTTAAATACAGCTTTCTTTTAGTTAGTAATCTTGGAGTCTTCTGTTATCTCATCATTGAGTCTTACCCCCTTTTCAAAGAAGATCTCCATTTGTTTTTTTTTACTAATTTTTGTTAGGGTTAGCTTGAGGGTTTACCAAAACTCAGACTGAGACCAGTGTGTAGTGTAGGAAAGAGGTGCAGATGGAAGTGGTCAATAAAATTATGGGTGGGCCATATGCAGATTAAAGTGAATGTTGGATTCTGACTTAAAACCTTCTACCAGATGTAGCTGTAAAATTCATGTACATCAACTCACTTGTCAATATCATGGTGTATCAGATAGGGTTCATTAGAGGAACAGATTTAATATAGAATACAAAATTTACTAGGTAGGCTTACAAGGTTGCTTGTGGAAGCATGGGTAAAAGAATGCAAAATAGCCATTTGCACTGGAGAGCCATAGGACACAATCAATGTCAAAGACCTGAAGCTCACTGCAAACTCTGATGTGAGTTTGTGTCAGAAAGCCAAAGGACCCACACTGGAAGACTGAAGAGTCTGCTCTGGAAGCCTGGAAATGACCATTCAAAGGCAATGGCAGAGGCTGGAGATCCTCTGAAAACAAAATGGGAAGACTTCTTTCTTCTTTCCCGTTTATTCCCTCTAAGCTACAAGACTATTGGTTGGTGCCACCCACATCTGGGGTGGATTGATCCTCCTCATTTTGCAGCCTACGTGTCAAACATCTTATAGACATACCCAGATTTACTAATTCGCTCAGTGGTTTTTCTCAAGTCAAGTTGATATATCACAATTAACAATGCTAGCCTGCCACCAGATGCAACTTAATTGTCACTTATTTCTCACTAATAGGATTTTGATATGAGTCTATAAGTAATGATTTATTATGGCTTCTGTACAGTCAAAGTTCTCTGCTAATATCAATCTGTATTTGCAGCCAATCTCCAGAACTAATTTCACTGTTTCAGCTCCACCTCAGGTCATTAGGCATTAGATTCTCCTAAGGAGTGTACAACCTAGATCCATTCCTTGAGCAGTTCACAGTAGGGTTCTGGCTCCTATGAGAATCTAATGCCACCATTGGTCTAACAGGGGGCAGATGGAAGTGATGGGTTGTGGTTATAAATACAGATGAATCTTCCTGTGTTACTCACTGGTCTCCTCCTGCTGTGTGGCCCAGTTCATAACAGGCCAAGGACATGTACCAGTCTGTAGCCCAGGGATTATGGACCCCTGGCTTAGCAGAATGACAATACCAGAAGCAAATAACTACTGAAGCTTTGTCAGATGTCAGGCACGGCTTTGTCAGATGTCAGGCACTCTGCCAGGCATGACAGACGCAATTATGAGTTAATATGATCAGACTCATTCCTATCTTAACCTGAGAACTGGAGATATGCTGAAGCAAATCCATATCAGGAAGACAGTATGTGATTGGAAGAAAGACATATGGATATCAAATTAAGAATTTGAAAGTTGAATAGCTATTATTGATCTTACTTCCTCATATATAAAATGGACATAATATAGTTACCTTTCCCGAGCCCAATTCTCTTCCATTTATCTTGCTTTATTCTAGCCTTTCTCTATTCTTGAAAATCTACTACATGTTTCTATGTTTAATGACTTTCTGTCTCTCCTGTTAAACTATAATTTCTGTAAGGCCAGAGATATTATCAGTCTTGGCTACAGTGATAGGCAGAAGAATGATCTTCCAAAGATGTCCTATTCTAATCCACTAAAACAGTGAATATGATACATTACATGACAAATAGGAACAAAGAGGACAGACAGAATTAAATTTGTTAATCAGCTGATGTTAAAACAGGGAAATCTTTGGGATTTTCCAGATTCCAAAATGGAGGACTTGAGAAATAGAAGTTTGAGGTCTCAGCTAAGAATGACTGGTTTTGGAGGTCAAGGGATCAGTTTACAAACCAAGAGATATGTGGGATGCTTAGAAACTGAAAGGAACAAGAGTAGTGAGTCATCTCTCCTGTGGGGAAACAGACTTACTGACACTTGATTTAGTCCAGTGAGACCCATTTCTAATTTACAATTTCAGTAAATAGATGAGAATAAATTTTTGCTGCTGTAGGCCACTAAATTTGTAGCACTTTTTACACCAGCAAGAGAAAACTAATATCACTATTAGGAGCTTTTTCCATACCATGTTGTCAATGAACATACACAATTAGTCACTGTCAGGGTACAGCCACTGTTTGAGGCACTATTGTTACTGTACCATAACAATGACTAAGTGTGTATGTGTGTGGGTTTGTGTGTGGATAAGCATATGTATTCTATAAAAGGCTAAAAGCACAATAATTTGGAATAATGATGCCACAATTTAATAGGACACAGAAAGTTATCTAAGAATAATACACACATACATGCAGTTACAAAAGCTAAAATATGTATCAAAAGCTTTAATAAGAGGCTAATTAAATTATATCTAATATTTTATATGATATAAAATTTATGTTTTTTGGAGGAAAAAGTGCTAAAAGATCTTATCAACTACTACTTGTTAAAATCAATTATTATATTCCTAAACTTATCTGCTTCTTAGTATTTCATGAATATTTAGGCAACATTACTAAAAAGATTTCATAAATACCATCTTGCTATTATTATTTTCTGTCAGGTCTCCTCTCACCATGACTGCCACTTTTTACCTCATTCCATCATCACATTTCAGCATAATCATCCCTTTTTATCCTGGGGAGATAGAGTCCAAGACCTGCAATCTGTCTGAAACTGAAAACAGTACCAACCTATCATTTAATGCCTTTTCTGTTTTAACTAAACACCCATTATTCATTGTAGCTGTAACTTTTTTTTTTTGGTACCGAGGATTGAACTCGGGTTCTTGCGCTTGCGCAGCAGGCAACGAAACCACTGAGCTGAATCCCCGGCCCTATAGCTGTAACTTTTGCAATTTGAAATGCAACAACAAAAATAGCAAGAATTTTTTTCTTTTTTTTCACAGTTACACAGATTCATTCTTGTAGATCTTAGCAAACACAGCATAGTTTCCTTTCTTTTCTCAGTAAATCAAGAACTTTCACCTTTTCACTTAAAGGAAGCACTTCACAAATTCTCAGGCTTACTTGATTTGGCAGCATCATCCCTCTCATGCTTTGGAGCCGTTATTAAGAAAAATAAGAGCTGCTTGCACATAAGTATTGTA
The DNA here is from genome assembly GCF_000247695.1 of Heterocephalus glaber. Next base: position 6,433,168 of record NW_004624821.1, on the reverse strand, counting down.
TTTTGATAATCCATCTGAGTGAGAATGCTAAGTGACTAATGGATGGATATCCTATAGACATGGAAACACTGGACAGAGGGATGATTTGTGTCTCAGAAAGGATGAAATGGAATAGAAACCTCTCATCTTGCAACTCAGAAAAGTATACAATGTAAAATTTATGAATCATTTGTAGAATTTTTCCCAATTTGCACATCATAAATAATGTCCAAATATCTTGCCAAATAGTCAAGAGTATCTTTAAAGTCTACACTTGGAAACAGAATTACTAGCCTTAGAATATTGTATTTACTTCCTACTGCTACTGCGATAAATTACCATGAACGTGGTAGTTATAAAACCACAGATTTCTTGTATCTAGTTCCATGGACTAGAGTCTGAAATGAACTTTGGTGGATCAAAATCAAGCAGGCAGGAAAGAACTTTTTCCCAGCCCTTCCATGTTTCTGGAAGTTGTCTGTGTTTCTTGGCATGAGGCTCTTTTCTTGATTTTCAGGTCAACAGGATATTATCTTCAAATTTCTGGCCCTCTACTTCTGTCATCATATCTCTTTTTCTGGCTCACTACTCTCCTACCCCTCTCTAATAAGAACTTGGGTATTACTTTGGGCTCACTCATATGATCTAGGATGTACTGCCCAGATTAATGGATATTAACAGTGGGCAGATAGGAATTAGTAAGTCTCTGATATTTGTTGAGATAAGCGTGTATGTGTTGTAACTATAAGTGAAAGTGATTATAAAGAAGAGAATGTCTGAGGATATATAAGCTGATTTCTGATTTCAACCTTCAGAATTTGAGCATTTTTAAGGTGTACTTAAGGAATGATGAAAATATGCCTAAGATATTACTGTTATCCTCAACATTATTATATGCTAGACCACGGTCAGGCAAATTTATTCTATAGATGGTCAGATAGTTTATGTTGAAACCACTCAACTATGATTTTCTAAATGAAAGCAGCCATAATAATAGGTAAATAAATGGTTGTTTTCTGTTTTAATAAAATTGTATTTACAAATACAGGCAAAATCTGGATTTGGCCTATAGCCTATAATTTGCTGACCCTTGCTCTAGACCAAATATTTTACATTTTTTTCATACAATAATGACTATAGTTACATTACTCCACTGACTAAAAGTAATATGCATGGATATACTTGAGTAAAATTAGGGTTCTCTTCAATGATTTTTTTTCTCTCCCAAGAGCTGAACATTGAGGATTTAGAAACCACTGTTATGAATGAAGTAACAGTATATAAGAATACACAAAATTAAGCATATTAAAAAGAGATTGGAACAAATGTCTCTTTGGACCTCTCCAGGTAAGCAGCCAGTTGGGATATCAGCAAATGCTTGGGCACGAAGTGAGTGGGGTTATATAGGCTGTGTAGAAGTTGCAAGATTTTACATGAGCAGAGGCTCAGAGTCAAGAAAGTATGCAAGATATCAGCAGGGATGGGAGACCTAGGTGTTTAACTCTAGGCTGTTTGTGGTTATTATTGGCTATAGCATAGTTCTATAGAGTGGGGAGTTAAAAGCCTGTCTGAATCAATTTGGAAAGCAAGTCTTTCAGTGCCTTAAGCTCTAATAGCTAATATTCTGGGACTAGTAATTTCTCACTACCACATAAATCAGGATACCATATTAATTTGCACCATAAGACATTTCTAAAGGTTTAAATTGCTGAGAAAAATGGTTGGAATTGCTTTCAGGGTGGAGCATTTTTAAAAGATATGCTTTTTATTTTATTTTTTTTTGGTTTACAACATTACAGAAAAATGTGCTCATAAACTCCAAGACCTTTAAAGATATCAAATGCATTTTTAATAACTACTGAATAATAATAAAAACAACCCAAGAGGCCCTCCACTCTATCTTTCTGCCATTTATTGTTGCTAATATTAATATATTTTGGTATATGTTGTCTATTCTGGTTTAAATATCTAAGGATAAAACTATGAAAGTAATTTGATGTTTATCTCCCTGAAAAAAATCATCACTGTGGTCAGATTCTGCTATTTTGAGAGTAAATTCTTTATGTTTACCCTAGGTATCTTGGCTTTGCTCCTAAGAGAAAAAGTGATTCCTTCCACTCCTTGATATTTATTTGATCTTGTTACAAACTTTCCACATCTAGATCTATAGTTTATATCAAAATCTAGCATTGCAAGTATCTTTATAATTCACTCCTCTTGTGATTCCCTCCCACCATGCATTAATCTACACAGGCAGAGTCAAGGAAACCATCAAAATATTGCCTTCTTTGTTTCTTCTTGTGGGGTTAACTCTTTATGCCCCAAAGCATCTTCTCATTTATTGTCATTCGGTACAAGAAATGTTTGCACCTTATTTATGACAACATGGGCTTTGTATTAGGAAATATGATTTAATACAAATTCAAAACATGTAATACACTCTTTCCCTCTTTTAATATTCTATTTTATTTCTACCACCAGAAACAATTAAATAGGTTTGACCTATTTGCTTTCATAAATTCATGTACCCTTCATGACTCTACACAATAGCTATCTGAAGGATTTCTTCAGAGATTTTTAAAATACTCAGTTCATAATTAATATAAGAATTTAGCAAATATTATAATTCTGATCCTAAAAAATTAAAATATTAATATAATGTATAATGGAGATGTAATGGCTAATATTATTTCATTTTGAAGTGTTTTTTCAAACAGTTGATAAGAAATATGCTACTCTTTTATACCTTGTCTCTTTTCTGGTTCATCAGCATCACTCTCCGAACTAGATGGACTTGTGAAACTTTGCTCTGTATTCCAAATTGTGAGAGCTTATGATTTTTCATTTATATTCAGTTTCCTACAAATGTACATAATAGAGGCACAGTAAATATTGTCATCCTTTATGATCTCCCTTTGTATGGATTTTAACAAAAATAAACTTTATAAATCTTATGTTTTTATTGTATATGTTGATTATAAAAATACCTACGCAGTATTTTAAACTCTTTAATATTACCAATATGGGTTTCTTATTAAAAACAGTACAGATAATAAAGAGATTTTTACTTTATGTGTTAAATAAAACAAGCCCAACTTTGCAGATTTGCATGTGGGTAGTTTTAGTAAGGAAGCTGAACGGGAAGAATAAGTGTATACTTGGATGTAATATCCATATACTTGTTTTTTCATGTTTTATAAAAAATTTGGAAGCACTTGTCTATTGGGGCCTAAAATAAGAAATGGCTGCAACTAAAGATCATGATACAATTTTAAATTTTTCCTCAAGAGAAATATTTGAAGAAATAATAGTATTGTCTTTTTCTTAGAGGTTGTGCTTACAAGTTCTGAAAGAAATCACACAATCTGCCCACAGAATTTAGTCAGGCTCTTCCTGTATCACCTCTAACACACATCTGTTTGACCACTGAAAAATTCTACATTTGACAGATGCTGGAGAGTAGTGGATGAGCCGAACCATATTAGCTATTATGATGAATAAAGATTAAATGAGAGAAGGGGCTGGGATTTAGCTCAGTGGTTCTGCCACCTGCCTTGCAAGTGCAAGGTCCCAAGTTCAATCCTCGGTACAAAAAGAAAAACAAAAAAATTAAATGAGAGAGATGTACAGAGAACTGAAGGACTTTGTGAACTCTCTCCAAGGAGTGACAATAACACTATATTTTAAAATATTTATGTGATTTTATTAAATATTATTTGTATGATTTTTGCTAGTTCAAATCAGCATAAATTTTCAACATACATCTTTAAGTAATGCACAGATATATAAGTAAGTATCTACTAAGTAACACCCTATATGATAGGCATTGTGGGACAGTTCAAGTGGAAGGTAAAATATTAATATAGCCTCAAGATTCCTACCCCCTGGAGTATAATCTCTTCCCTTGAATGTAAGTAAAATATGTGGATATGATGCTATATCACTGCAGGTATTCTGCGGATGTAATGATGTTAATTAGTTGATCAGAGTTAATCAATGGTAACTTACTGGACCAACAAGAAAAGAGTAGATGTTCAGAGGGAAATGGAAAAGAAATGCCATAAGGTATGTTTCTATTGGTACACAAGAGATGATCAAAATATAACAAAACATTTACATTGAAAATTTATTATAGTAAAAGATACACTGTCATTAATCCCCCTCAAAATACTTTTCCTGGCTTCAAAAACACTTAATCCATTGTTTGTGCCAGTTTTTGAAGTGGTTCTAGAAGCCCTCTCTTTTGTCTTTAGGAGGTGTGATTAAAAAATACAGTGAGTGTTGCTGCCAAGTGTGATCCAACAGAAAGGCAGGCTCATAAAAACATGGTATGTCATCTTCCACCTTGTTCACCATACCTATCATCCCTGAACTTGTGGTTTGTCCCCAAAGTCAAAATGACCCTGAAAGATAAATGTTTTGAATCAATATGGGATGTCAAGGGAGTCACAGCAGCAAAATGAAAGACAAAAAAAGAGGACTTCCAGAACTGCTTCAGAAAATGTCAAGAACAAAGGAAAAAAGTGTGTTTGAAGGAAGGAATATTTTGAGAGTGTTTAATGGTAATGTTCCTTTTACTGTAATCAATTTTTAAATTTAAATATTGGCTGCATATTTCAATCACACCACATAAGAACACCACAATGTATTTTAAACCTAGGAAATTCAAAGGATGATGAAGGGTGCTAAGGGAGAAGCCAACAGTTGGGCATCACTGGGATCCTATGGAATTTAGGAACATCAACAGCATGTCTAGTTTAGAAACTTCCTGAGAGTTAGTCTAGAGATGAGAGAAATATCTGTACAGTCCAATATCAATTGAAAGATTCATTTGATCTCACATTGCCATCTTCATCTGACTCCCCCATAGCCAAAAGCCCGAATACATATACACCTGGTTCTGTCTCTAAGAAACCATGCATTGTTTTACCTCTGTGTCTTTGCAAGCACTGTGTAGCTCAATTTCAGCTTTTCCCAATTAATCTGGTCTGAACTTGTAGTTTGAATTTACAAGAAGCTTCCATTCAACATAGTGAATATATCCATCATAGCGCTGATCACACTGTTTTGTGATTATCTATTACATCACCTGTTGCCCTTACGGCCTCTTTGAGTTAATGTAACAAGTCTTTAATCTCTGTACCTTTAGTCAAACATACATTATCAAACATATATTAAATGAGTAAGATCTGCTTTTATGAATGATTGAGTGTGAAGCGAGTGCTTCCCAGGCCTGCTAACCACAGACATTCATTTTTAAAAAAGTAACAATGTGATCATTACAGTCTCCCATTCAGTGGCTCCTTCCCTGGAGTTGAAAGACACAGATACTTTATGAAGACCTCTGAGGAAGCAGATGGTGCAGTCCAGTGGAGGTCTCAGAAAACAGAGAGTCAGAGCCATATGGAAGTGCCAATAACTGAAAGGAGGATCAACATCGTGTGACTAGAGCAAATGAGGCTAGAAGCAATTGTTGCAAAGGCTGGAGTACAAGATTTTCCAAAGATGCTGCAGAGGAACTTTTTCCAAATTTTGTGGTTTCTCTACAACTATGAATGAAAGCATAAAGTACTATGAATGGTACATGGAAACTTGGGGAGAACTTTCTACTTAAATGTAGTTCTACTGCTAAACAGACTCTATTTCGATATATGACAATATCTTCCCATCTCTTTCCCCTTGTTCTTCTTATGAAGTACATTTTCAGGGATAATGGGATGTCTCTCTTTTAGTTGCACATCTGTTGCTATTCCACTGTCTTCAATTAAAATCATAATTTCCTCTTTCAGAATGTACAATTGGTGGTAAGTAGAGATGATTATGATATAATAAACAGAAATGATGACTTCAGGTGGGTAATAATAGTAAAAGAACCTAAATATTTTGCTTTCAAAAAATTCCTTTTCTGAATAAAATGAAGAGAAAGGAAATCAAAATGTTTATAATGCTGAGATGAATGTCCTCAGAATTGAACTGTTTCTTAGATCATCTCTGATTTGAGGTTGTCTTTCTTATGGTTTATGTCACAGCTGCTGTGGCTAAATATGTTTATTATTGTCACATATATATTATATATATATGTTTTTGTAAGTATTTAAAATCATTTTCAGTTCATTATCACATCATAAAAAAAGTAGAAATATTCTTTGAAACAGAGAGTAGATTCTGGTAGAAGCACTTTCTCTTGTGACTTTGGGCATATTACTTAACCATTTTGAACTTTCAGGCCTTCTTCAGTAACACTTCACATGAATTTATTGTCTTTTTTGTTCTGAAAATTTACGTGGTATTTGACCCAAAGAAATATTCAGTGTGTGGCTGTTGTTGTTATTATTATTTTTCTCCTGTGAAAAATCATCTTACGCCTTGCAGGTCAAGCTCTGTATCTTGATGGTATTTAGTATCTTTTTTTTTTACTGGTGTTTATTGTAGGTCCCTCAGTTTGGATTCCATATATTGCCTTTCAGGCCATGTAATCAAACTTCTATTTCCTATATGTATACCTGTATCCCCAATGATTGTATTCTGCCCAATTGAAACTCTGTAAAACAGTATTTTGGAAGCTGGGAAAACTGCTTTTAAGATTAAAAAAAATCTTGCAAAGTCTCAGTTTTGACAAATTATATTATTATCATGTTTCTTAAAGAGAAAAATACACACAAAATTAGGTGTGGATTCTTTCTGCTTAAATTTCTTTACAATCATAAATGACAACAAAAAATAAATTAATTCAGATCAGAAGATGGAAGGCTGGAGGCAGCCTACACTCACAAATCATTCCTGAATAGGGCTCTGTGAGCAGATGGGGCTGCAACTTGAGGGAACTACTGACCAGGAGAGACCCTGAAGTACCAATAACTAGAAAGATAAGTAAATTAACTAAAGCAATGCAGTTCAGCACTGGGCAAAGTGAGGCCCAGTGAAGGAGAAGGAACTTCTCTTCCCATGAAGCAGTAAAAGGGGAAACAAACCCTCAGTATATTCTTGTGAACACTGACTCTTCTGCTCCACAGAGATACAGCCTGGATGGACGGGTGATCTGAATACAGCCAAATAAATAGCCAGGAGCGCTAATTTTCATCTTCTCACTCCAGACTTACACAAGGTTGGATCTGGAAGCATTTTAGCTTCTCACTCCTTTCCCTTGGAAGAAAAATTAGGAGGTGGATTTGGGCAGAATTGGGGTAGGAAACCATTGAGTAATTCCTCTAAGTAGGCTCAGAAAATCCTACCTTTTTTTTTTTTTCTATAGCTCCAAGACATACCTGCCACTACCCTCCAGGGAGCAAGTGGACAAGCTTGGGTCTAGCATAAAAGCTTGGGTCTAGTATAAAGATGACTGTGACACAGTAAAACTAAAATTATGAGATGGGGAGAAAGACCCCAGTCCTTGGCTCATGGGAGACTGAATTCTGGGCTGGAAGAATGTCTGCAGGGTAGATACGCAGAAAGTAAGAGCTACAGTTTGAGTATAACTGCAGGCAACGAGTTCAGCCACAGAGGTTTTTGTGATGGGAAGGAATCTGAGTCTGGAGTTGCTGCTGTAGGGACCAGTGGAAAGCCGGCCAGCCACAGCCTCTGATACAAACCCAGACCCTTCTTGCCAGTCCCTGATCTGCAGAAGCATTCAGAGTCAATACAGCAGAATATGGCAGCATGGACACTGGCCAGCCACTCCTCCAAAACATGGCCTAGAAACTTGTGGAGCTTTCACCCACTCTCCAGACCTGCCCACACACTATACAAGTGACAGATTCAGTAGATGATCTGGATTTCCTGGACCCCTCATTCTCAGGTACCAAAAAGATTATGTCAGGAAGTTAGAGTTAGTCCTACTAACTCCAGTTAGAGTTGTACCACTGATGAAACCGGTTGAGTACTCATCCACAACCACAGAGCAGGGAAGCCCCATCTGCTCTAAATGGCCTCTCCCACTGGGACAGAGGTGGAGGAGAACTGTGGAATAAGCAATAAAATTTTCACTAACCCTCATCTTTATCGGGTTGTATCTAAGCATTGACTCCAGTATAAATCTACCAGTGATATTTGACCCAGGTTTTCGCTTTCTTTCTAATTTTTTTCATGGTGTTTCTTTTTATAAGTGCTAGCGGGGAGTGCAGATGTGGTTGTAATGGCTTGAAAGTACTAGTTATTGCTTTTACTGCTATACTATCCTACCATGTAATGTCCTATTTTCCCACACCATGGGGTTTGCTAAATTTATGTTCTATTAGATCATTAATTGAATTCAATCTCCTTATAGTTTCTCTCATTTTCTTTTTAGGTTTCCTCCCTCTTATTTTCGTTTCCCTGTCATATACTCTCAACTCTCTCCTCCTCTTTTTTTCTTGTGTATAAATAGTATCCCTAAAACCTATGTGTTTCTCGTTTTGCGTCTTGGTGTGGGAAGACATACATGTGCATGAGTATTAGTTAGGGTTTTGCTTCTATAGCGTCTTTCGTTGTTTTTTCAGGCTCTGGCCTACCAAGGGTTGTTTCTTGGGTCTTCTGACTGTGTTTTTGCTGGCTTATTCATGACTTTCCAAGTATGTTCCCTTTCCTACTCTTCTTTTTTTTCTTTCCCCTCTGTAACATTTCAAACCCTCTTTTTCTTCACCTCTTCCCCCCTGGTATTACTGTTACAACTATTTTTCTCTCTTTCTTACTTTTTTGTTTTTTGTCCCTAGCCTATCCTACATTATTACCATTCCTTTATCTTCCTGGTTTATAGCAAGGATAAAAATTTATTAAACAAGTTTGAAATTATATGCTAACATATGGTTGGTTCTTTGGATACTGATATCAGTGGGAATTGCTCTTAACTCTCAATGCATGGCTAAGAACTGAACCTAGCTTGAGTAGGTGCTTTCATTCTGAGTCCCACCCAAAGCCAAAGGGACATCACATGGAGAAAGTCCCTTACTAAAGAGATCACCACACAACAGTGGTAGAAATGTCCATCCTAACAGATCTATAAACTTTAACACAAGAATCATGAGAAAACAAGGCAGAAAGATACCTCTAAAAATTCATAACTCCCTGAAATCTGATCCCACAGATACTGAAATGGATGAAATTCTAGGCAAAGAATTTAAACATCTCATAGTTAACATGATCAATAAGCTTAAAGAAGATGTGAGTAAGGCATAAGTTAAGGGAGGAAATGCAGGGTATGAAAGATCACTTCCACAAAGAGAGAGGTTACAAAAAATAATCAAGTGGAAATCCTGGAAATGAAAACCTCAGGAAGTCAAATAAAAACTCATTTGCACATCTTGTTAATAAGCAAGATAAATAAAAAGAAAGGACATTAGGACTTGAAAATAAGGTAGATGTATTATGACATTCAGGCAGTAATAATGAAAAAAGAATTTTGTTTCCATTAAATTTATTGGTACATTTTAGGTATACAATATGGTTACATTCATTATTGGGAACTTGTACCTGTACATGATGTATCTTGGTTCTTATTTTCCCCCCTTCCCCTGCCCTCCCTTTACCCCTTCCACACTTCCCTATTTACAAAGACTTTGTTTCCATCTTTTTCCTTTTCTTATATTTTTTCTTTTCCATTCTTTCCTTTCCCCTGCCCCTTCCACTTTCCCTACTCCTTTAGACCTTTTCTTCCTATTTCACTATATCAATTATACATTTTGATTCTTATTTACAATTTTAGTTTTTCATACCAGAGAAACTATTTGGTATTTACACATGTGTGTCCTATTTATTTCACTTAAGAATATGGCCTCAATGTGCATCCACTTAGCTATAAATGTCTCTCTTTTCTTGTTCTTTATGCCTTAGTAGTACTCCATTTTATTTTTTAAAAAACCTACATCTTCTATATCCAGTCTCCAGTTGATGGGCACTTGGGCTGCTTCCAAGTTTTAGCTATTACAAACTGTGCCGCTATAAACATGAGTGTACATATATCACTGTGGTATGATTCTTTTAATTCTTTGGGGAAGATACCCAGCAGGGGAATAGCTGGGTCAAATGGGACCTCTAGTCCTAGTTCTTTGAGGTATCTCCATACTGATTTCCACATTGGTTGCACCAGTCTGCACTCCCACCAACAATGGAGAAGGGTTCCTTTCTCCCCATAACTCCACCAGCATTTGTTATTGGTTGATTTCTTGATAGCGGCCATTCTTTCTGGGGTGAGGTGGAATCTCAGTGTTTTCATCTGCATCACTCGAATGACCAGTGATATTGAGATTTTTTCATATGTTTATTTGCTGCTTTTACTTCTTTGTCTGAGAAATGTCTGTTCATTTCAGATGCCCATTTTTGAATTGGGTCTTTAAATTTGGGGAGACAACCTACAATGTGGGAAAAATTTTTTTACCAGCTGCTCCTCAGACAAAGGTCTACTATCCAGAATATATTAAGAACTAAAAAAAAATCAGACCCCCCAAATATAAAGTCCCAATGAAAAAAGAATTTAAAAAATGAAAACTTATCTGAGAGCTCTTGGTGAATTCTAAAAAACAAATCTAAGAATCATTGGCCTTGAAGAATATGTCAAAATTCGGGCTAGTGGCATAAAAAAATCTACTCACTGAAATTATTGCAGAAAACTTGCCAAACCTGGGGGACTGAGACGGATTCCCAGGAAAAGAGATATTTACAACCACAAATAGACATGAACAGGAAAGAACTCCTCAATAACTCATCATAGTCAAAATGCCAGAAATTCAGAACAAAGACCCTTGAAAGCTGTTAGAAGCCCCAAATTACTTATAAAGACATACCTATGAGAGCAAGAGATTCCCCCCCTCCGCAAATAATCTTAAAGGTCAAGAGAGCTTGGAATACACTGTTTAAGCCACAAAAGAAAATAATTGCCAACACAAATTAATACAACCTGAAAGGCTGTCTTTCCAATTGAAAGTGGAGTGAATACTTTGCATAATAAGAATAAACTGAAAAAATTCATGACCACCAAACCAGCATTGCAGAAAACACATAAGAGAATCCTAAGCAAAGATAATGAGGCCAAGGGAAAACCATGAGGCCAAAGGAAAGTATAAACCTCACTGGGAGAGTACTTAAATGGAAACAAAAATTAATAAAAAGCAGGGAAAACAACAAAATGTCAGGTATGAGTAAATACCTTTCAATAACAACATTTAATTTAAATGCTCTTAATTCTCCAATTACAAGACACAGACTGGCAGGTTGGATCAAAAAATAAGATCTTTCTATCTTTTACCTACAAGAGAAACACCCTGTCTGAAAAGAAATGGACTGAAAATGAAAGGACAGAAAATAATAGTCTAAGCAGCTGGAGACTAAAAGCAAACAGGAATAGCCATATTTATATCTGACAACATAAGCTTCAAACTCAAACTGGAAAAAAGCCAAGGGGTCACTACATATTGGTAAAGGAAACAATTTTACCAAAAAAGACACATGCAAAATATATGTGCATTTAACACTGGTGTGCTCAATTTTATGAAATGTATATTACTTGACATAAAAGGACAGATATAATTCAATACAATAGTAGCAGAGGACTTCAATACCCTACTCTCACAAACAGGTCAACAAGAAAAAAATTCAACAAAGAAACAGACTTAAATTACAATATAGATCAAATGGATGTAACAAATATCTGCAGAGTGTTTCATTCAACAATAGCAGGATACATATTCTTTTCAGCAGCCCACAGAATTTTCTCTAAAGCATACTGCATTTTATGACATAACACAAGTCTCGATAAGTACAAAATAATTTTAAAAATTTGATGCATTTTAACAGATCACAATGGAATGAAACTAGAAAAGAACAGTAAAAGAAACCACATAGAATACACAAATGATTTACTAATACACTCTTGGATGATCAATAAGTAACAGCAAAATCAGAGGAAATTTAAAAATTCCTAGAATTAAAAGATAATGGAAATAAAAAATGTCAGAGTCTGTGGGACTCAAAAAAGCAGTTCTAAGAAGGAAGTTTATAGCTATGAGTGCCCACATTAGATAAACAGAATGATTCCCAAATAAATACTCTGATGATGCATCTCAGGATCCAAGAAAAATAAGAAAAAAACAAACCTCAAACAAGTAGAAAGAAAGAAATAATGAAGATGAGAGTGGGAATTAATGATATCAAAACAAGAAAAGCCCAATTTAAAGGATCATTGAATAAAAGAGTTGGTTCTTGCAAAAGATAAACAAGGTTGATAACCCTTCAGCCAAAGTTAGCAAAAGAAAGTGAAAGCTCACATTTATAAACGTAGAAATGAAAAAGATGAAATTACAACAGACATCACTAAATCCATGAGGGTGATTAGAAATTATTTTGAAAACTTAAAGGCAATAAATCAGAGAATCTAGATACATTTATAGATACAAATGAATGACTAAAATTGTATTAAGAAGATACAAAAAACCTAGACAGACCAATAATAATTGACAGAATTGATGCACTAATAAAAGTCTTACCAATTAAGAAAATCTCAGTGGGTTAACTGCTGAATTTTACCAGATCTTTCTAGAAGAACTAACACCAATGCTCCTCAAACTATTCCATGGAATAAAAAAGGAAAGAGTTGCTTCCAAATTTATTCTATGAAGCAGACATTAATCTACTATCAAAACCAAGGGCAACCCACTCAGAACCCCTCCTGTATCACAGGAGCTATTCCTACTCCCCAGTAAACCTCTCCTACGGTTAACCTCCTTTGTCCTTTGGAATTCATTCTTCGATTTCAGGGGACACAAACTTACCACAATTGACATCTAGCAGTTTGGGAGTTATATTTCTCCTATATCATTCTGGAGGTTGCACTGAGATAACTGGGAGGAGGTAAGTGTTTGCTGTTGTTTCATGGCACCCCCAAATATTTTGACTGGATTCTGGATTGTGATTTATTTAGGTAAGGAAAAATTGTCATCATTGTTTGGTGGTTGCTTATGCCTTTTGTGGGTTGCTTGAGCTGTGTTAGAAGTTGAGAGCAAGAAAGATTGTAAAGTCTTCATATTTATGTTTCTTTGATGGGACATTATTATTTTTGCAGGCAGGGCCTTATATTTCTGTTTAGTATATGCTGCATTTAAACTTACTTCTACACTGGTTGCTGACTTTACTTGTATTCCCTTCTTGACTTTTTGGCGGTATGAGACGGCTTGTCGTCTTACTGTAGATAGCTGTTTGGAATGGCTCTTTGAATTTCTAATTGCTCTGCAGCTTGTGCTCCTGGGTCTGACTGAGGGTACAGGACAAGTTCTGGCAGTTCACCTCTGTTATGGATGGTTGTTATCACTGTCAGTAAATGCTCATATGTTTCTCTTTACAACTCTGAAAATCTTTTTTCCTTCTCAACTAGAAGCTCCCAACCCCCAAGAAAATGAATGCTCATCTATAGGCATTCCTTTATAGATCTCACAGCCCACATCCCTGGGTTAGGAGAGAGTGAGAATTCATGCTCATCCAGAAAGGCTGAGCCAGTGCCTGGACAGTGTTTTCTTTTCTCCTGCAACTGGCAGGACCAGCACAGAAGGATACACACAGTCATTCAGGTCTCTTGATTACTGGCTTAATTTTTGGCTAGCAGTGCTTCTATCCTTAAAAATGACTGTTTTGGGGAATCAGTGGTACCTTGTGCTTTTGGAAATACTCTGTTGGAAATGTGAGGGCATATAATAAGCAAGAGAGATTAAAACCAATGCTTTCCACCTACCTTTATCTTTGTTGTTTTATAGATGGGAAAGTCAATGTCAAATTCCCTTACTTTTAGGAGTGTATTCTCTTAAGCACTGGAAATTATTCGACCCTTACACTCTAAGGAAGAGCTGCTTAATATTTCTCTGAACCTGCGCATGGCCTGCTTACCCCCTGGAAGCAAAGTGGAATGCAGAGGGACAGTGCTGATTATGGTAGTCTTACAGCTGTAAGAGAAAAGGAGGACGACTGGAGGTGCCTCATGTTCAGACTTCCTTTGCCTCGAAAGACAACCCTGACTTGTGTTTAAGGTGTAGCTTTGGACCTCTGGAAGGCCAGATGCCTCTGGTCCTTGGAACACAGCCTGATGCATCTACCATTATGGAGCCTGAGGTTTCTCTCCCTTGTCTATACCCTTAGGATGAGAACTGAGCCCTTCAATTACTTTAGTGAGCTATTTATCAGAAAAAGGAACCCCCTTCAATATTTTTACAAAGGCTGAAGCACACACAGATATGAACCCAAAACCATAAAGGCTGAAGAAGTATCTCCAATATATCCTTTCATTTTCTTACTCCTGCTCTCTTGCCCTCAGAAAGTTAAAAAAGCAGTCACTCAAGTTCTTTGATTGTTGGTTCTCTGCTTGGCAATGTGGTTGGAATCAGTCAGAGCTTTTGTCTGTGTAGGCATGTTTTGCTAAGGATTTGAGATCTATCCTGTGAAAGCTTTTGGTCTTGTGTTTCTGCCCTTGAGATGGTTAGGATTTAGTTCTGGTGCTCCAAGGCTGGGATTTATTTCTCATGATCCAAGGCAATTCTCTTCTCTGTGGCTGCTGGATTCCAGGACCAAATTTTCAGAATGGTGAGTTTCCCCCTCTCTGTGACCCTTCCAAAGTAAAGCTGAGCTACACTTACCTCTGGGCCATGTTCTTAAATACTGGTCTAGATTTAATCCTCAAACCCTCATAGATTAAATGTAAAAGTTTTAGTCCAAATCTATCAACCTTTCAGCCCTTAGGCAGAACTGAAAATTAACTCCTTTCACTTCCCTCTCCCTTCAAGAATGCTACTCCACAGGGCAAACTGACTGGTTTTTACAGCATAGATAAATCCATTGTTAGAACAAAAAATATTCCTAGGGGCCCTTGTGAGTTTCTTAACAGTTTGAAAAGAAACAAGTCTACTCCAATAAGATAAACTTTCAACCTAGAGATCCCTTCTTAAAAAATCTTTGGTTTCACAGGTGTAAAGGATTTTTTCCCTTTTGACTCTTACTCCAAGAGATCTCTGCTAATTGATGACCAACAGGAAAAGTTCTTGACTAGTCTGTTTATAGTTACAGTCCTAAAAACTGTAAAAGGGTTACTGTAGCTCTATTTGGCCATTTGGAAGTGCCCTCCAATTTAAAGACAATTGTCAGTGTACATGTTTGTCTATCTATCTATTCAATCTGTGTTAATAACCAGTTAAAACACCTGCTGCTGCTCTGTTTAAGAAATTAGCTCAGGGGCCGGGGATTTAGCTCAGTGGTTTTGCTGCCTGCTGCGCAAGCGCAAGGACCCGAGTTTGATTCCTGGTACCAAAAAAAAAAAGAAATTAGCTCAACAATTTATTTTTATTTTTTGGTTCTTTTGAGATTTTCATGGAAAATTATTTATATAGGTTTTCAGGGTAGCCAAACTAATTTAAAACATTACCAGATAAAGATGGGCAGGCTCAAGATTTATACAGGATTAAAATCCTTAAAGTTTGGTAGCATAAAAGTTATATGTGATTGGGTTGCTGTATATGTTTCTGTGTGTCAATTTCTGATATATGTTCCATTTTATTTGGTATATAGGTAAGTAGGCTCTCATCATATAGCCAAAATACCTTTGTTCACAGGATTGATGAATTAACAAGATAAAAATAAAGATGTTTTTAAAGTTAGTCACATATTTCCTTCCACCTTGTTTGCTAATTGAGATAATATCAAGAGATTGGTTTTATAAATGTAATGTCTACTGCTGTTTGTCTACAATAACTCGAGATTTTCCTTAAAGATAATATGTATAGCTTCAAGTGTCTAAATGTTATGATTTAGTTCTCATGAGTCATATAAAGCAATTGTTAAGCTATATTTAAATTGGGTATAATTAAAAGGTTAAGTTTTCTATATAGAAAACAATACGGTTTTCTAAAAACATTTAAATACTTGTGGTTAAACTTACAAAACTAGATTTAAAAGCAACAGTCCTATATTTTACCAAAATAAGGTGCTTTTGTTCTTATCATTAGGCATTTGATTACTAAAAAGTAAGGTTTAAGAGATAAAGAGTATTTATTTATTTATTTATTTTGGTACCACGGATTGAACTCAGGACCTTATGCTTGCAAGGCAGGCACAGTGCTACTGAGCTAAATCCCCGGCCCAAGTATTTGAATGTTAACCTGTGAAATGTTTTCAATAATCAGTTTATGATTGGTTAAACAAACAACTGTTATCTTAGTTTATGACAGAACATATATTTGGAGATCTATGTATGTATATATCTACAAAGCTATGCTGTGAGTTTATAAAGTTAAAACTATATAAACTAAACATAAATATACAAAATGATTGAAATTTGAAATCTCTTTAAATTTGGTTCTGACATTTAAACTTGATCTACATTTATTGGCTTTGATTAAATGAGCATTTTTGTCATTGTATAAATGAGATACACTTGTATATTGGGTAATAAGTCTATTTGTGGTCATTAACACTGTTTCCTAAACTTTTCAGAGCTTTAAAGATGTTCTTAAGTCTTGTCAGTATAGTTACACCTCATAAAACCTGTTAGAGGAGTCTGTAATTTAAGAGAAAAACTAAGTAACTGTGTACAAAGATTTCTATATAGCTGTGACACTCATTATTACTGATTTCATGGTGTTGTAAATATACCTGTGTTTTCCAAGTGTCCAGGTTTTCAAGGATGTAAAACTGAAAAACATCCTATCATACTGGTAACTTCCAGGTTATATTTGTTTATGGTGGTAAAGATTTTAGGCTCAAACATCTGGCATTTCCTTACTTGTGTCCCATCTACTTATGATAATATGGGCATGCCAATCCAGTATGAGCCAGCCAGTCAGATGATGCAGATACATTTTCAGGCTTACACTTGTGTGATTGTTATGTAATTGTGTTATAACAGTTAAAGATACCAAAACACTGTACAGTCCAGGCAATGTCACTGTAGAAATTAAAAGATTAGAGGTTAATAATCTATAAAGTACATCTATAGACAAGTACATTCTTTTAAAATGGCAAATGTAAGTTGATACAACCAATATGGAAATCAATATTGAGAGTCCTCAAAAAACTAAAACTAGAGGTTCAATTATTTCCCTTCTTGTGATCTTCTCAAAAGAATTAAAAGCATCATACCACAGCAATATATGCTCACCCATGTTTATAGTGGCACAATTTGTAATAGCTAAATCTTGGAAACAGCCCAAATGCCCATTAACTGATGAATGAATAAAGAAGACATGGTTTTTATATACAATGGAGTTCTGCTCTGCCATACAGAAAGATGAACTTGAGATATTTCTAGTTAAATGGATGCATTGTGAGACCATACTCTTAAGTGAAATAAATCAGATGCGCATGCTTTAAGTATTGCATTGTTTCTCTTATGTGAGAAATCAAAGGAAAATTAAGGACCATAATGAATGATAGATATTGGAAAGTAGGAAGAAAATCTTTAAATGGGAAAGGGAAGAAAGAAGGGGGAGGGAGAAGGGAGTAAGGGAAAAGAAAAGAGAATAGAAGGAAAAAAATGGAAATAAAGCTTTTGTAAATAAGGAAGGGAAGAAGGGTTGAAGGGAGAGGAGGGGGGATGGGAAAAAACGAGGAACCAAGATATACTATGTGCAGGTACAAATTCCCTATGATGAGTGTGATCGTTATGTATAACAAAAGTATACAAATAAAATTAATTAAACTAGGCCCATATACCTCACTATGTATTAATCTAAAATCAAAATGGATTAAATATATAAATGTTTAAACAGAAATAATCTTTAAAGACATAGGCATAAGGCTAGGACTTTCTGAACAGAACTCCAGTGGCACAAGAAATAATACAGAGAATCAACAAATAGGACCATATCAAATTAAAAAGCTTCCACATGTAAAGGAAACAACCAACCCAGTGAAGAAACAGCCTACATAATGGGAAAATAATTTTTTGCAGCTATTCCTGACAGAGGACTAACATCTAGAATATATAAAGAACTCAAAAATTACAACCTCTGACCCAATCAAAAAATGGGCAGCTGAAATGAACAGATACTTCTCAGAAGTGCAAATTATCAATTTGCAATGAATACATGAAAAAATGTTCTACACTACTGGACATTAGAGAAATGCAAATTAAAACAATACCAACAATCTTACCCCAGAAAAAATGGTTAACATCAGAAAATCAGGCTCCGGGGAATAAGTAACTCTTCCACACTGTTGGTAGTAATGTTAATTAGTATAATTAGCAAGGAAATGAGCACAGAGCTTCCTTGAAAACTAAAAATAGATATGCTATTTGACCCTGATATTCACCATCTAGGCATTTTCCGGAAAGACAACATATCATAGTGATACATGCATAATTGTTTATAGCAGCACAATTTATAACAGCTAAATCTTGGGAAGAGTCTATATGCCCATCAACAGATGGCTGGATAAAGAAAATGTGGTACTTATACACAGTGGAATACTATTCTGCCATAAAGGAAGATAAACGAGGCATTTATAGGTAAATGCATGCACCTTGAGATCATAATATCAAGTGAAATAAATCAGACATACGAGCTCAAATATCACATGGTTTCTCTTATATAAGAAACATGAAATATAAATAAAGAGCAAAATAATAGATAACTAATAGAAAGTAGGGAGTTCTTTTTCAAATGGGAAGGGAAAAAAATGGAAGGAGGGGAAAGGCAGAGGGGCAGGTTGGGGGAAAGGATGGAAAAAAATTGAAGGAAGAAATGGAAACAGGGCTTTTTCAAATGGTAAGGGGACCGAAAGTTGGAAAGAGCAGGGAGGGATATGAGGGGTAGGATATGAAAACAGGATTAAGATGTGTTATGTACACGTATCAACTGCCCGTGACAAATATAGTCATTATGTACTGCAAATGTATAAAATTTATGAATTTAAAAAATATATGGTAGATATGAAAACAAAAGTAGTTTTATTCTACATATACAAACATCTCTGTGTATTTTAAGATCTTAATTACCTTTGACTATTACGATACAAAACTATTTCATTTTTTATTTAACAGTAATTTAGAAACTGTTTCATTATTTGATAAGAAACAGAAATTCAATATATAATTATTATTATGAAATGGCATAAGGACATCATGATAAACTTTAAGAAATTACTGTCCAACTCTATTTTTTTAATTAAAAACCTGAATGTATCTCCTAATTTCGCCTTGCATACAAAATTACTTCAATAGAAGAATCAGAATTTACTAAGCTGGTTGTGATCATAGTCTCCAACAACTGTATTCTGTTTAAATTTTGATAAATATTCATCATTTCTTATTAATATTCAACCTCACCATTTATACAATTTCTGAAGGGAAAGTGACCAAAACCATATAAATGCACTCTCAATTATTTTTCCTGATTTGATTTGATTTGAAATTTTTGAGGCAGGGTCTCACTATGTAATTCAGGCTGGTCTCAAATTCCCTATGTAATCCAGGCTGGCCTCAAATGCATGGTGATCCTCCTGCCTCACCCTCTCGAATGCTGGGATGATAGGCATGCACCACCATGCCCAGCCTATTTTCCCTGATTTTAAAGTACTATGTATATGAGGTCAGTGTTAACATATTATAATGAAAAAAAGCTCACAGTGTGCATTTAAACTGGCCCATACAACAATGAACAAAGTGTGTAAATAAATCTAAAACTTGTCTTACAATGGAAACATAAAATGATTTTATTTGGCTTGTGGAGACTCCTTCAGGAAGAGAGCTGCAATGTTTTGTTGCATTTAGAAATAGTTCCACATCTTTAAAAAAATGATTTCCCTTGGGATGCCATGAGATACAAAATGCACAGATCACTGAATACTCATACGATTTTACAGAATGATTGTATTATGGTTCTTTTTTTGAGCCTCTTACATGTCACAGAGCTTTAGAGAGTACATTTGGGATTTCAGCGTCTGCCTCAAGAGTTTTTGTCAGTTTCTACTTAATTTAGTTGAAGTCTATATCAAGTCTGGCATTAAATTTTTTCTCTTTGATCAGTGAAAGCTACTTTTAAAAAATTCCATTAGATAAACATGGTTTAAGCAAAGGTAGCCACATGCTGTAACAAAATTAAGTACAAAATCGAGCTAAGAGATATGAGAGATCCAGCTGGCTCCCTCATGTCAGAAGTTAGCAGAGAAGGCTCCTCCTCCAGACCACCCCCCTACAGTTGATTCTCCTGAAGCAGCTCATTTTATTGAGTTCTATTTTGGAACCTTAATTAGACCAATTGACAATTAGACAATTCAAGGACAATTGTGCATTAAAAGGTCATGCACATCGACACAGATGTAATCCTTGTGTATTCTCTCTCTTGTGCCCTGGATATCAAAGCAGTAAGCTGTCCTAGGGCCTCCTTGGAGGGAAGTTTAGGATAACTTTGGAGCTACACTTTGGCTCTTCTGTTTATACTGCAACATCAATAAGACAGCTTAGATGGTTCATCTTGAAATATTCCAATTTTTCACAATGTATTGTTGCTTTGTAATCAGCTACTGAGAGCTGAGTGATAGCAAGATTTAGACACAAAAGAGGGAAATGTCCTTGCAGAGTCTTGGGCCTATTGATCATAACATTGATATCATGACTACCATGAGCATTACTTTAGAAAAGACCAACTATGCATGTAGTGTTCATGTACATATTATAGATACAATATGTTATGTTCATCTATTATATATGTAAATATATTGTTCTAAGCACTAATTTCAGTAAAATGTATCATACAAATAGAGATTAATATTTCCACCTTGACCTTTTGTAGCAGTTTGGTTTCTCTTTAATTCTATTTTGGAATATTTATTAATGATCTCATGGGGTAAAATAAAATGTAGGCCTGGATAACTGGACTCTGGTTTGAAATTTGTGGATAACGAACAACTTAGCCTTTCCATCTGTAAAATGGAGTGGATATTTGCTCAGACAGCTCACTGGGTTGCAATAAATCAGCATTCATTCATTGTCTAACAACTAAGTTTATTGAGAGTAAGTGACAGAATTATCCAAAAAAAGAAAAATACTCAGTTTTCAGAGGGTATAAATATTTATGAAGGCATTTTGAAAGGTGTTTAGCTACACTTTGACACAAATATTTTAATTTGAAATGCTACGGTGTTGGCCATAAGGAAACCAAATCATTTGGGTCAGAAATTAAACTCCTTGTGATATTTTCCCAAGGTTATTCAAGAGAAGCGAAAGGCAAAAGCACAACTATTTCTTCATCTGTTACTCTATTTTAGGTGGTGCTGTCCCACAAAACAGATTAAACATTCTTTACATGCACTGCAGAATATCGTAGCCACCAGGCACATGTGGCCACTGAGTATTTGAAATGTGATGTGCCACTGAGGAACTGAATTTTTAAAATATTTTATTTTAATTAATTCAAACGTAAATTTAAGTAGCCATCTATGTGTAGGGGACATTTTGAAAGTAATTCCTAAGCAATTTATAGGAATTATCTTCTCTATTATTTTACTGTTAACTTTCTTTTGCAAATGTAAAAACTATAGCCCAGAGAAAGCAAATGACAAGAGTCACCAGCTTTGTAAGTGACGTACCGGAGAGTTGAGGCCAGGTAGATAATGTAAGTCATGGCCTGCTGTCCTGCGTCCCCTCTGTGCACACGGGCTTCTCATCACACAGAAATTGTTACATACACTGGGACCCAACAATAAATGGAAAACTATGAGCCCATTAAAAGGAAATTGTTAGATAATGTAGAAAGGGAAAATGCAAATAGAATGAAAAAGAATATGAGCTTTAAAACTATTACTGTGTACAAATAATATGAACAAGGTAATAATATTTGAACACATTCTTTTTTAGTGGCAAGATTATTGATAAATTTTAAGTGTCTTCACTTAAATTGTTAACTTCTATTAGTTTTCATTTTGTTTTTATTGCTCTTGCTGTTAAATGATAACATTAGGGTATGTGGATAACTGTGAAGAAGTTTATTTGATTCTCCAAATTAGGACACAGGCTAAACTAGGAATTAGCAAATGTGATTTATGAGCTACCCTGTATCTTTCCTTTCCTTTTCTTTGCTAATGAGCTCCAAAATTTCTTAAAAAGGAAAACTGCACCAAACTCTGTGGACTTAAACATACCTTACCCACCACGTTATGCCCAACTCATTCTTCTTTGCCATCACCTCATGTTCCCAGACTCCCTCACACCCAGAGACGGCCATATTATCTGATGTTAGCTGACTGTTCATAAAGGGAGATTCCTGGCGAAAGCTAAAAAGGATTCTACTCCTTGGCAAAATGAAAATCTTTCTGCTTACCTTCTTCCCTTTCAGTATCTCCACAATTTGTATGTGATTTAAAATTAATCTTTTAAAAGCCATTTTTTTGTTCTTTTACCTGCAGTTTAAGACATTCCTAATGGATTCAAGTTCTTTTTGCCTTCCACACTATGCAGTAAGTTGGGAGCTTCTGTGTTAGCTTATCGCCATAATATAGGCTTCCATGAATCTCCATAAAAAGACAGAGCCTCCATGTAAACCATCAGACAACTGACAAGACCTGCTAAATAGTGTAGTTAAAATCTATAAAGCAGCAGGAACCAAAAACATCCACAAATGCACGTTTTTAAAATTTTACTTCCCTAACATGAATATATTAAAGTTGCTGAAATCTTTCCACAGATGATATTTGGGCTGGCATTTCTGTAAGTGGAAGGGATTATCTTTTGCTTACAATTTGTCACTTTTACCTGACTGTAAATCACAAGAGTTTAGAAGCTTAACCCTTTTAAGTTAGGCTTTCTTCCAGCATTTACAAAAGTCCTTTCAGCAGGCTGATAAAAATAGCTGCACTGAAGCAATTAGATGTAATCCCCAACATCTGCAGTCCAAGCAGACCAATAAATGCTTTCTCCTATTCTAGTTATACATGGATTCAAAATTCTCATTTAAGATCCTATCAAACTGAAAAGAATGGAAGATCCTTCCAATAATATACTTTTCCCTTCACCTCTAAATACCTCTATCCAATTTTCATGGCAAATATTGGCTGGCTGTGTCAGTGAAACTTAATGTAATGAAGTCATTTTGTGTCTGGATTCACTGGCACAAAGTAACTGAAAATTGGATTTCAGTTCAATTTAGGAAACATTTCACAATTACCATAGTCATAAGTGCTCTCAAATTTGAACATGAAGTAAATATGGCACAGTTCCTGCCCTCAGATATCTCTCATTCTAGAGGTGAGTCATAATCTTTTTCTTTGGTATTATATATACTATTTTATCATGGATTTGTAACAATATAACCTTGTCTCTCTGTCTGACAAATGACAGTTTTTCCTTACTAACATGTTATTGGGTTTTTTGATGATTCTCCTTGAGCTATTTTTGAGGAAATCCCCCCCGCCTCCGTCTCTGTCCCTGTTCCCCTACCCCGTCCCATCAGAAAAAGGAGAGAGCTACAGTTCTACTTCATAAAAGTTCCAAAATGCAGGTATGACAGTTTAGGGTCCTTGATAAACAGATCCAAAAGGGAAAAAGAAGTAAAAGAAATGTTATGATAGTAATTCCTCTTGGCCACAATGAAAAAGAAAGATAAAGCAAAAGCAAGCAAGAAAAGACTTCTGAGCAAATAAGGAGGAAAGAAGAAAGATTGGATAGGAAGATCTTCATGCTGTCATACAGCTCTGAAGAAGTGGAAGTCTCAGTCACCCAAGCACAGAGTTCCAATAGAAAGGTTGCCTGTGGAGGACAACCCGACTGGCCAGAAAAAGTGAATTCTTCAAGCCTAACCACTCTCCGTCATTGACTAGAGGCTATGTAGAAAATATGTGGTCTTGGCTCAAAAGATGAGAGGTTGGAGCTCAGCTAACTGCACTCCTTGCAGCAGACCCTGCTTTGAAAACAGATATGTATACCTCACTTCCATCACCATTACAGAGAATTAGTAAGAATTTCTAGTCTTTTTCTTCAGAGACTTGGCACTTTTCTAACAGAGACCTACGTACACATAATTTCATTTAGAGAAATATATTGCATTCAAGGCCAATTTTGAATTCTACCTGAAAGATCATTACCATTGCTGTTTAGGATCACTTTCCATCACAAAGAGCATCAATGAGAGACCTGTCATTAACAGCCAAGGTGGCCATGTTGTTTCAGTGATACATTTAGGAACCAATTATCACACTTGTAAAATATAGAGCCAAGTTATGGCCTTGCAGGTCATGGCTCAGAGTGGAACTAGAGGCTCAAACACTATCACTAAGACATGGTGATATATTTCTTTTTTTTCCTGATTTATTTCTTGGATCCTTTCTTCTCCATATTTGTTTGAAAATTCGCTGGCCATTCACTAAGTGGGACATCATTCAAACCCTATGGCTTCAAATAAAAGTGTGGGTTGGATAAAAAAGTCTAAAATCTGTGATCCTATGTCAGGTCACAGAACAAATTTTAGATAGTGTTTAGCATGTTCTATCTGGTCACTGTTCCTTTTGTGAATTGCTTTATCTGTTGATACCATCTTATAGGAACTGTTATCTACTTGATACCATCATACTGTAAAATTGAGTTGTTATGCCTCCTCCAATCTTTCTTTTTTTTGTTTGTTTTTTTTTTGCACTTTATTAAATTCTTCTCTTGGTACATTGTAGGTATACAACACAATTACATTTCTCCTGGGGAACTGTACCTTTACATAATGCATCTTGGTTCTTATTTTTTCCCCATT
>NW_004624821.1:6381483-6403185 GCF_000247695.1 Heterocephalus glaber | reverse complement strand
CAAAAGCCCTTTCCTGTGGGCTGGGAGCAGCGGGAGGGATGGGGGCCGGGAAGCTCCTTCCTCTGGTCCAGGAGCAGTGGGATGGCGGCTCAGAAGCCCCTACCTCTGGGCTGGGAGAGGTGAGAGGGATGGTCGCCCGGAAGCCCCTTCCTCTGGGCCAGGAGCAGTGGGACAGAAGGTGGCCCAAAAGCCCTTTCCTCTGGGCTGGGAACAGCAGGAGGGATGGTGGCCAGAAAGCCCCTTCCTCTGGACCAGGAGCAGTGGGATGGCAGCTCAGAAGCCCCTACCTCTGGGCCCGGAGCAGCGGGACTCAGTTCCATGGTCTGGTGGTCTGGTGTCCTCTGCATCTTTGTAGTGTGGAGCCAAGTGGCTGCCTGTCTGCACTGGGCTGATTCAGAGTGTTTCGCGCAACTTGGGACCTCGGTAGGGCATGCGCAGACCTGCCTGTCTTCAGCGGGCTCACCTCCAATCTTTCTTATGATTATTTTTAGTCCTAAATTAATCAATAGTCAAGCTAAGAAAAATTTCAATTTCTTAAACATTCTCTTACTTTAAAACCAAAACATAAAATTTAAAATTTGAAATCACAAAGTAGACTAAAGTTACTGTGCAATAATAGTATTTAAATTTAGTATCCAATGCCACATGATATGAATCTTTCTGAAAAGGTAGCTGGTATTATGCCAAGGTAGAAATAATAATTATCAATTTTTTTCTCTCAAAAAGTGAGTTCTCAACTATAGACAAAGAAAATGTTTTCTGCAGGTTAATTTTATAAAGATTATCATAAGTATAATTTTAGAAATTATGTTATAAAGACTTCTGAAGGCATATCATATAGAAATGAATCACATGGCCATTTTTTAATAAGAAAGTATATTAGTTTTCTATTGCTTCATAATAAATAATCAGAATCGCAGTGTGGTGGTGAAGCTTGATAGTGCCTACTTTATTGTCTTGAGAGTTAATGAAGGGATTAGTATGGCACACTTCCCAATGTGTCTGGGGGGATGGTGGAGGTGTGACCTTGGGTATTGTATCTGTATTTTGCTCCTTGGTCTCTGTCATTGTTCCTCTATTTTGCTTCCTGGCCACCATGAACTGAACATCTTTGCTCTACCTTGCTCTTCCACTGTGATGTTTCCCCCTTCAAACCAGTTGACCATGAATGAATTCTGAAACCATGAGCAAATTAAACCTTTCTTCAAGTTGTAGGTGTCAGGTATTGTGTTCCAGAAACAGGAAAGCTGACTAATACACTTGGTAGCGTAAAACAACACACATTCCCCATCTTTCGGTTCCTGTGAGTCAGAAGTCTTGGTACAGCTTAGCTGAATTCCCTGAATAGGGTCTCACAAGGGAGCATTCACAGTATTAGCCTTGGCTCATTTTCCTCTGGAGGCTTGACTGTGGAAGACTCCATTTCCAGGCTCATACAGGCTGTTACAGAATCCATTTTCTTGAAATTGTATTTCTGAAGACCCCAGGATTCTTCTACCTGTCAGCTGAAGGTAGCACACAGGTTCCTAATAGCTTCCCACAGTCCTTTACTGTGTGGTCTTCTTCAATATGGTTGCTTTCCTTATCAAGCCCGTAACGAGAATCTGTAGCTCTAGTCTGCTTTCAGACAAGTCTTATATATTTTCATCAAAGGAGTGCCATCTATCACTTTTACCCTGTAACATAAACTTGATATGAGAGTGACATCTTATATTCAATTGGTTAGAAGCAAGTCACAGGTCCTACCCACACACCAGGGAAATACACAAATGTATGAGCACCAGGAGTTGGGGCTCACCAGAGGTTAACATCCGGTCTCTATCTGCTATATATGGTCTCCTTTTTGATAAGATGAGTATTGGAATTCAAAAGAAATTAGCATGTAAGTAGTGCAAACATTTCTTTAATCAGTGGATAATGTTGTAGCCCATCATAGTTTGTTGGCTATTTATACTTCAAAGGTAATTGTTCACTTCTGAATTTTAAAGAAATATGTACAATATATACAATATATACAGTATAATGATTTCAAATTTTTACATGGTCAATATGTTAATTATGAATTATAACAACTAAAAACTAACCAGTTACTCAAATTAACAACTAAAATATTACCAAATATTTTTGGTCCTGCTATTGCTTAATTCTATCCATCTAAACATTTTCAGAGGAAACTTTTGTCTTAAATTACACATTTATCATTCCATAACTTATTCAAATAGTTCAGCATCATGTGTATTCTCAGTATATAATTCACTTTTTAGCTTTAAAAAAAGTATATCACATTACATATATATTCAAATATTTAGATCAGTTTGTATATATCAATGATAGTGAACTTTTTTAGAGCTTTCAATGATACAAACAGCCTGCTGTGACACACCTGCCATGGGTTCTCCACCACTAGTATATATGTTCGTATTTATTTGAATTGATTTTTCCAACATTTTTCAGCATTTTCATTCTAACTGTATCTTATGCTGGGAAAAATATTGTTTATGAGCATCAAGAGTCTTGAACAAACATGTTCGCAGTAAATTTGACCTTAAGAGCATAAAACAAAATAAAAATGTGTTCATGCACACAAACACAAAACAATTAAAGTTTTAAAAAATTCACTGGATACAACTCAAATGTCTGTGTTTCTTCCTTTATTTTTATGTTATATTTTGCGTGAACTTCTAATATTCTTTCGTAAAACATATGGCATTATATCATGCTGGATTAATACGAATTTAGCCACCACAATACAAATTTTAAAACACGTTTAAAATTTCATAACAATGATTGATTGACATACAAAATGTATAATCAGGAACAAATGAGAGAGTTGCTAACAGGTAATAAAGGGATCATGGGAAAATAAAACTTGGAATAAGAATTCATGTGTGCTCAGACATAGCCCAGTGATTTAAGGAAGTCTCCTGAGTTTCTTTTTCCTCATCTGTAATATGTAGCTATGTGTAAGTAATACCATTCAAGCCTCATTACATAGAGGTTTATTTTTTATAAAATAAAAATATATTACCATGGAACCTGCCCTCCTTTCTCTTGCCTCTTCCCACAAATTCTGCACTAGAACAACTGGAGTTTCTCAGTTACTGCTCATTTGTCTTTCTCTGAGACCTCTTTCCCATTGACCTCCTGATGAATTCCCACTCATGTGGTAAAACTCATTCAAGTGGAAACTCCTCGACAAAACCATCTCTGATTGACCAGGGGAGACATTACTATTGTTTGCTTTGTTCTCCCATGGGATTTTCCTTCTTGCATTTACCCTGAGAATTAAGCATGCCAGTTGGTACATCAAATGAAGATAATACATGCTTTGGAGCACTGTTCTGAGGACTTTTTTCCCCCAGGCATATTTTGACTTATTCATTTTATGTGCTCATAATGATACTCCATGTACAATAATATATCCAAATATCTTCTTTTAGTTAACCACAGTGTTACAAAGTTTTCATTACATATTTTGACAGAACATATTTGTTTCCTCTTTTTCATTTATAAATAAAAATATGTGTTTAGATCCCCCACTGCAGTTAATCACGAGTCTCATATTTTATGTCAGCAATGGGATACTGAACCATTCCTTATTTTTTCAGTGGTATCATTTGATAAGAATTTCCTTCAGAGCTACTAAGTGTCTTCTAAGGATTGAGAACGTACTCATCTCAGCAAACAAATATTGTGTCTTGATTATCAATGGCTGCATAATAAACCTTGTCAAACCTAACAGTCAGGAGTGGTTGTGTACACCTATAATCCCAGAACTCTGGGAGGCCGAGGTCACAAATTCAAGTCCATCCTGGGCAACTTAATGACTTAGGGAGATCTTATCTCAAAACTAAAGAGAATAAAAGGGCTAAGGATATAGTTCACTGTGTAG
This sequence comes from Heterocephalus glaber, assembly GCF_000247695.1. Next base: position 6,399,293 of record NW_004624821.1, on the reverse strand, counting down.
GCTTTGGGTTCAAACTCTAGTACCACCCCCAAAAAACCTCTCAATGACTAAAAGCAGTAATTTTATTATTTATAATAATTCTAAGTGTTTACCAAGGTTAGGTGAGTAGTTCTGCTTCATCTACATCAGCATCTAGGAAATGGGTTGAGCTGGAACATCAAGAATGGCTTCCTCGCAAGCCAGCAGATGCTGCTGCCTTTTGCCTGAGAACTCCCCTGAGGCTGTGGACCAGAACTTGCACTCATTACTTCCCCATGTGACTCTGGCTTCTGAGAAGCAGATGGATTTTGAAAGGAAGCATCCCAATAGTGATTGTTCCAAGAATGAGAAAGGAGAAGCTGCTAGAGACTTTGGAAGCTAAACCCCACACATTTCTACAACATTCTATTAAGTAGTCATGCTAATAATAATAATATAATCAAGGAAGTCAAATGAACTCCCTTTCTCCCTGTGGCAAAATTTGATAGTTATTTTTAATCTGCCCCCTACTCAGTAAACAATGATTTTGAGCATCATAAGAAAATGTTAAATCTTAAATTTATTTGACTTCAAAATTCTGAAGTACCGGTACCATAAGATACCCCTCTTTCTCTAAGGGCTTTTTTCAGGGTGGGTCAGGTTTAACGTAATTTCAGATGTTGGGTATAACTGCTCCAAATGTCATTTGGCTTAAGTAAATCTTGGAGAGAAAATTTCCTGTGTTTCCTTTGGGCAAATGCACTCTATATAGTCTTTTATATAATCTATATATTTGCTTCACTGTTTCCTATGTTTTACCACTATCTACTTGGTTTTGTTTCTGTGTCAAGTGTTAACCATCTCCAGTGGACACTTTCTGAACACATACTCAGGAACAGTGGAAGTACTGAAGATTCCATTGTATTTGGCTACAGCTTCAACAAGTTAGACTGGTGGATTTAGAGCCTAGAAGCTGAGTAAGAAAGAAAAGGATTCAAAGATGCATTCTGACATGGAAAGCTAGGGGGATAAACACTCAAACTGCCATCAGGGAAAAGAGCATTAACTGAGTAGTCTTTATGAGGCACCATGTACCCAAGTCCACAAAATGGTTGCTCATGCTCTTCTAGCAAAAATGCAAATTGTTTGGCTATTTGGTATCTTTAAAATATAAATGAGGTTGAGTTTCTAGGAGCTTTGTACCATAGAGTCCATAATGAGCAATCAAGTTTTTCCATCTCCATATTCCTATTCCATATTCAGCTGATGTGAATAACTCTTGGACTCAAGACTGAGAGACCTGACAGAGATTTCACATCATTGTCCAAAGTTCATACACCACAGTTAGTACTGGAGCCTAACACCCATTACCCACCTCTGAGCTCTAAAGAATGTATATACACTTTCAAAGACATCTTTTTTTCTCAATAGAGTCAGAGGATATACGGGAAGAGCTATGTTGAAAATTTACCATCTGCACTAATATTTTATCTCCCCATTTAGGACATTTCATTGGCAACCACGCTCCAGTTCTCTTTGCAAAGAATGTTCCGCAGCCTTGAATGTCCTCAGAAAAACAGGCAGCTCAAGGAAATTTCATACAGAGGAATTTAATACAGAGCACATTTTTCAAAATTTTAAGAGGATTTTATAGGAAGATATTGATGAACTTTATATGTATATTCAAACAGCTCTCAGACATTTTCTCACTTAGATGTCCCACAGGCAACTAAAAACACAACCTCTCCAAGAATGAACAAATTTTCTTGTCCCAGAAATTTCTGTCACAATTAATGGCACCCAAATTGAGGAATTATTCTCATACTAAAGCCCAAAGTTTTGAGAATTTCTCCAAATAAATATTTCCTACAATTTGTTCTATGAAACAGTAAGTTCATAAATGCTTCCTGAAAAGAAAATTCTTTTACATAGAGGAAGCACCATTACTCATTCCTCCAGTTAAGAGTTAGAAAGCCAGAATTTATTTTGATTTAATCTAGTGTTTTTTCCAAGTTATTATTTGATCTCCAAATTCTTCTATTTTCTACCTGTTAATATCTCAAAGTCAGCATTCCATGGAGTATAGTTACTCATCATATTCTGCCCGTGATTACTTTACTTTGCAATCACCATTTAGGATTTTTTTTTTTTTTTTTTTTTGGTGTTACTAGCAATTGGACCCAAGACCTTCCTACTGAACTAGATCTTCAGGCATCTGGGCTTTTTTTTTTTTCGAGACAGGTACTTGTTAAATCACTCAGGCTGGGCTTGAATTGCCAATCTTCCTGCCTCAGCTTTGCAGAGTTCTGAAATTACAGGCATGTGTCACCACACCCAGCTATCTTTTAGGAATCTTAATATAAAAGCTTTCCAACTAGTTTTATGTTCATTTTTCTCCCCTCCGATGTGCATTTTTTTTTACTTCACTCAGCATGATATTTGCAAAATACAAATCTGACTATTTTACTTTTCTGCTTTGTCCTATTCAATGGCCTCAATATTTATAGGATTAAACTGACTAAGTATTTTAGCTGCAAAAAGTATCAATTAGAAGTAGCTCAAGTGATATAGATAAATAAGTTATCACAGAACAAATTTAGAGGTCTAGAGTTCCAAGGCTCATTAAATAAGCAAAGGAGAGTACCACCGAAGGCTCATGTGTTTTCAAGCTTCTTGCTTTGCTCTGATTTGGATGAGTACAGAGGGAAAAGTGACAGGACAGGACTGGTGGTTGCTCCAGTCATCACAGCCTTACACCATAATAATTAAAGCCAGAAGCAGCAGTGTATCTTGATTCGTCCCTTTGTATTATGCCAAAAAATATATAAAAATGAATACAATTCCTCTCCAAAACTGCTACAGAAACACCCAGTATTGAGTCACATCCTTATTGCGGCTAGAAGGAAGGCTGAGAAAGGGGAATTCCCACACTTTCAGCTATGAAAAGTGAAGGCAGGTTTTCTAGCATGAAAAAGAACTGTAGGGTATGGCTGTCTGGTGGGTGACAATCAGGGCTGTCTTGGGCATTTGAGACCACTCGAAAGTTGGCTTCAGCCTATTTTTCTGAGTTATTAAGGATCACTTTAGATATTATACTGCATGTTCCAGACTCTCATTTTTCATACTACTGATTTTACCTAAAATTTCCTCTTTATTATGTTCTAGGTTTTATGATTAAACTTAAACATAATATACTTGGGCATCTCCTTTGTGAATTATATTTTATGTTTCTGTGCCTCATTCATATTTTTTAAGTTCTTAAGTCCACAACAAGCATACAGTAAGTGGCTAATCAATGTTTGTTGAGTGAAGGATATAATCAATTTTAATGAATATCAACCCATTCTGTGTTCAGCATCTTAATAATTGTGAGAGCACTATAAAGGAAAACAATCATTTTCTACTATCAAAGATTTATAAAAGACATTCCCTATAAGTATCTGATTTTCAGATGAAATTTAGATACATAAATGAAGTTAAAAAATTAATAAATTGTTCAAGATGTGACTATAGAGAAGCATATTTCAGCTTGGGTTTGGTGGGGCTAGATGGGTAGGCAAGGTTTGTTTTTGAGTGGAATGTGCAGATCTACAAAAATGTCCAAAAAAAGTGTTTTAACAAGCAGATAGTGCAAAAAAGGACATTCTAGAAAGATTACATATATATATATATTCATATGAACGTATGAAGAGGAAACTTCAAGGGAAGCAAAATATATTATTTGGGAGGACAATGTTCAAATGAGTAGTACTGACATATAACAAACAGACAAAGAAAAGGAAGTGAATGGAAATGGCAGCTGAAGCCATGAAGCCAGTTAGCATGTTCAGGGTGTAGAAGTGCTGACAGCTAAGACAATTATTTATATTTTGTTCTCTATCTAAGCCTTAAAAATTAGCCCCATCTCCACCCTTACCTAAGCTTCGCTGGGAAGCAGCACAATAAGATGGTAAGTTTGGGGTCTTTTACCAGGAACAGTAGATGGTTGAAGGCTGAAAACACCGCACAGATGGAAAAATCAGTCAGGTTGTTAAGAAATGTTCAGTTAATTAGACTTTTAAGTAGAAAAGTGACAATGGGAAAAGAATTGAAGTACATTCTAGCTTTATTGAAATTAAAAAGCATTTACTTGTGAAACAAGCTCTTTTATCATGTTTTATTTCTGCTTTACTGATATTTCTATTTAGGTATTTTTGCTTTAGGTTCATCAATTGGTGTCTATGAAAGAGTGCTTTATGACACAGTGTTAGATAAGGTGACTGAAGTCTTTTAAAGTCACTTGTTTTGTGTAAGGTTTATTCCAGTTTCAGTGAGAATTACATTTGCTACCAAAAAAGGGTGGAAACCAGTAAGTCCTTTTAAGATTCTATATGAATTTCTGTGTTAAAAACACAATTTAAAGAACTTATTTATTTCTTCACATTTGACAAAGTAGATACCATGGTCCTCAGAGTATCATTCACAACTATTTTATTGTGGAAGGAAAGGCAGTGTTATTTATACTCTTGATTCATGGAGAAAATTGCATCTCTTTGGGTACAAGAAGGAAAATCTCCAATTTTCAGAAACCTATACAATGAATACACACATCCACGTTCATACATAAAAATACAGAGGTGCATTTTAATTTATCCCCAAGTTTTACAGCAAAACATTCATAAAACCTTCTGGGTCAAATTTGCCAATGTAAATGCCTGAGTTATTTTTGCTAGATAAAATCAAGTCAGTCTGTCATTTTGCATTATAAACAGGCAATCGAAGACACACAATTTAACATCTGCATGCACAGTAAGCAGTTGAGGGAGTACAAACAGTTGTTAAGATGTGGACAAATGAGTTTGAATCCACACTCACTGTTCATGCATTATTCAGATGGTTTCATCTGTAGATTTGGGTCTTTACAATGAAAAAAAATAAAGAAAATATTTTTCTTAAAAACAGGTATTTTAAGTGGGATAACTCAAAATGAGTTAATAAATTGTAACATAATAGAAATTTGGGGAACACCTGGGACAGAATTATGGCAGAAAACTAGATAACTGAGTATCTATGACAAGCAATTAATTGTCATACTCAGTGGGTAATTTATTTGAGACATAATCTTACTCATACCTTTCTTATGAGCAAATGGACTTGTTGCCAGATGTGCACGGAAACAATTTTGGTTCTGCTTTTACAATGGAATTTGACTTCCATTAGCCTGCCTGGACAAGATGTGGGCCTTTAAAAGCAGCTTTCAGAAATCAGTGATGTGGAGACAGCTTTTGAAGAGAGGCTTTTAAGAGACAATCATTTTTAGTTAATTAAAATAGAATTGGTAGTAAAGAGGAAGAATAATTGCATTAAATGTGTTTTTTAAAAAGAAAGGTACTTATTTCATATTCATTTAAAGCTTCTCAAAGGAGTTTTTAGACCTCATCACATATTAAGAAATTAGAAAAAGTACACAAAAATTGAGGAAAGTGGAGAAACATTCATACACATAGCCTATTATTGCCTTTTCAGTAACATTTTAGTGATTGTGTATATAGACACAGGCCACTTTATTGCAGGTTTCTGTGCCATGCTTCTGAGAATTTCTGAATTTGAAGGATAGAAATTATGTCTTCATCCTCTGATGCTGAACCACTGCATAAAGAAAAGTTGTCCTAGAAAATCACCTTGACTTGCAGTAAAATTTGTTTCAATCAGAAATTTTTTTGGGTTGAGATTAGCAGTCAAACTTTGGGTTTCTTGTTACTTTTGCAAAACATAACATGTCCTACTGCAAACATTCATTTTTGGATCCTTTAGAAGTTCAGTGTGTATTTATGTAGGCCTAATGATACATCGCCCTTAAGAAAAAACTTGGAACTGAAGTGTTTTTATACCACTTTGTGGAAACACCAATAAATGACAAAAACTAAACCAAAAATAATAAATTACCAATTTATCTTTAGTTAAAAAGTGAATTATATATATTGAACCCTATCTGAGAAGTGTAGCTTTGAGCTGGGTGAATTACCTACCCAAACAAAACTGGAGTTCACTTTATAAAGAGTAAGAGAATAGGGCTGGGGATTTAGCTCAGTGGTTCTGCTGCCTGCCTCGCAAGCTCAAGGACCCAAGTTCAATCCCCGGTACCAAAAAAAGAGTAAGAGAATAATGGTAGTAGTGGGGAAAGAATTCATCTCTACCACAAATCTCAACCATCTTGACAGGGGATGGAAAAAACTAGATTCAAGGATGCTGATTAATTTGTTCAAGGGCTAGAGCCATAAGTTGAATCCAGGTCTCTACATCTCTATCACTGCTGCTTTATCAGGTTAGGGGGAGCATCTACAGGATTTATAGTTCAAAAGAAAGTGGAATGTGTGGCAGAGAAGGTTGGTGTTCACCAAAGACTCATTTCCATTTAGGAGAAAGGAGTGGTACTAGGAAACTCCTGAGCCGGTACATTTCTACCCTCTCTTGCATCTAGGTAGTGTATGGCTTGCTCTTGACAGTGGAAAATAAGCAAAAAGGATATGTATTGCTTCCCATTGAGGTGATTAAAGATTGTATATTCTTTTTCTAACCTTCTTCTTTGTCTATTGAATGTTATACTTCAAAGAACTATCTTAGGAACTAAATATTCAAGAAGGCAGTCTGCTGAGTGAGTGACTCTAGAGAATAGAAGAATTATCCCTCCCCACCTTTCAGGGTCCTCTCTGAAAAGGAGCCTGAATTCTTTGGTCCAATATCTAAGAGAAAACTAAATGGGATTTATAAAGTGAAATTTTGGAGTTTATCTACTATAGAAGAAGATATCAGACTTGTTAATAAATAAAAAGAAGTAAGAGACTTCTGTGGAAATCGGGAATCAATAAGACAAAAGGTAGCTGTCTTAGAAGAGGAATCCTGTGCTTGCTCCCAAGGTATGTCATTTATCCTTCCTATCCTAAGGCTGGTCCTGGAGTAGGTATAAAAAATTTCACTGAAAAGAAGAAGGTCAGAATAAAGTGAGGAGCTAAGAAAGCACAAAAATCAGTTAAAAGAAATTCACATTTCAGTTAGTGGAAAATTAAAGATTACAAAAATAAAGGTTAATTAGCAGAGCTTCCATGATAACTCTCCAAGCAGATACATTCCCAAGAGTAAAGTATGGAAATATTTTGCATTTTATTTAACCAAGAATCAAGGTAAACAGTAAGAGGTTACAGTTGCTCCTACACTGCACCGACCATTCATGTAACTACTTGAGCACTTTAAATGAGACTAGTTCAAATTCAGACATGCTATAAATATAAAATACAAAAATATTAAAGGCTTAGTACCAAAAATAATGTAAAATATCTTATCAATAATGACTATATTATTGTAAGTTGAAATTATAATGCATTGAACATATTGGATTAAATAAAATAATTTAATCTTTTTTGACTTTGTAAAATGTGGCTGCTAGAAAGTTTAAATTACATGGAGGGCTCACATTACATGCGTATAGACAATGTTGTGTGGAAAAATTCAGTGTGCTTCATATTTTCCTCTGAAGTCAGTTCTGGAAGTTATGATGATAAATACTTACCCAGAAAAGCAACTTTGTTCAGAACATATGAAAGGAAATGAGAGGTTGAGTTGGTTCAACAGAATTTAAAACATGTTATTTATTAAATGAATATATACACAAACATAGTAACTTCTAAAACATACACTTCAATGACCCTTGAATAAAAGCAAATGCAATAACTAGGCAGCCCAAAAATGAAAATGCTATGTAAAATGCCATTGACAGCATTCTGTGTACCGTACATATAGCATCTGAAGTCACTATGCCTCAGTTTCCTAGTATTTAAGATACACATGATCATATTTGTTTTCTTTCCACAATTATGACAATCAAATGTAAAAATACCATTAAAGAACTTTTTAAAAGCATTTAAGTGCTCTGCTACTATAATAAAGGACATACCTACAAATTAAGGGATTTAACATCTCAACAAAGGCAATATTGTAGCTCTTTCTAAATAATGTTTGAGCCTATAGGTAAACATATTTGAATGATTTAATGGGCACTTAATATTTTTTTTTCATTCTAAATCACTTTAAGTATTCTACTAGACTTGCATCTTACAGTGCTAATGTAATGACTGTTTCTATTATAAAATAACATTTTAAAAATGTGACAACATGCAATTTTTAGCTTCCTATTTGTTCTCTATTCCTTCACACCCTATGTAACTAAGCAGTGTAGTAGAGATCAGTCTCAAGAACCAGGTCACTTATATTCGATTTAAGACTGATATTTTTAAACTTATAAAACACAGTACAGTATTCCATGAAAAAAACCACATACACAGACATAACACACGTGATTTTAGAATGGGCAACATGCATCATTAAATGTATTATCTTAGGTCTGAGAAAATATATCCTAAAAGACTATAGGAGAAGAATATCTTTTTTATTTACTCATCTTCAAGGCTCGCCTCAGGTTCTAGGTTTCAATTATGTCTACTTTCATAATCTGTTTTAGTGAACTCTTAGCATTTGGCATTTTACGTTTTTTTATTTAAGATATGCAATTGCATTTTTACCATACTTTGTTTTCCTAATGTCATGTTTTGCACAAGTTTAATAAAACTATCATATATCTATTAACATGTAATTTTTCCACACACTTTGGAAAACTTCATAAATTTAAAAATAAGTTAAATACTTATTAATTACATAGGTTAAGAAGGCATTTTATTGTCTTTGAGTTGTATTTATTTAACCATCAGAGTCTAAACCTGTTATCTTTGTAACTGGACACTAGAAACTCTCATTTCTTATCTTTGTCTATTGTAACATGTTAAGGGACTATCATTTTATTATTTATTATAAGTAAAATACAGGAAAGGTATCAACTTTTTATCACATACGTCTCAAATGCTTTTCCAAATACATCTTTATTTTGTAACTTTTAAAAATGATATCCTTTATAATACTGGAGTTACATTTTACTAATGTTTTACATCATTATCTAACTGAGCAGTGCGTTCCTCTAACACAGGCTTTGTTTACCAAGCTGTATCATATAGTAGTACAAATGGGGTTCTGATACCAAAATTCTTGATTTCAAATCCCATCCCTGTGTCAACTGCTATATGATTTTATGTATGTTGTTTAACTCATTCTAGCTTTAATTTTCTAATTTTAAAAGCAAGGGTAAGTAGGATTATTAGAGACATGGAAATATACAAAAAACTAGAAGAATATCTTACATACAAATCACTTAGCAAATGAGTTATTACGATTATAATACCCTGAATTTCCATGGATTCCTGGACAAGATTTTTATCTCTCCATCTTCTTCTATGGATATATCTGAGGCTTAACATTTTGATTTGTGAAGCAGTGGAGAAAAGCAAAGGAAGACTAATCAGGCTGTCATTTTCTCCAGATCAAGAATATGGAATAATTTTACAAAATACCACAAGATTTTATGCAAGTGGAGAAATAATGTGAAGTCCCTGAGGTTGAGAATTGAGTTTTCCCTTGTTTGTATCCCTAATTTGTATTCCCTTATTTGTATTAAGGGTAAGCCATTATAATACAGTGCCTTACTGCATATAGAAGCCCCATTTTCAAGGGTTGGCAGAACACTAGCAGATGCATGACAGAAATTCTTTTTTTATGCTTTTCTTTAGCTTCCAAAAGATAGGATTGATAAATTTTGAACCATATCTGGTTTTTTTTTTTTTTTTGGTGTGACATACTGTTTTATTTGTGTTAAGTTTGATATTCTTCATTTTGAACTTCTAAAGTACAGAACAATTTTTCTCTAAAAATTCCATGCTCATTAGTTAATCTTTCCTTAAGTGTGATGCCTTGCCATCATGTGCCTTTGATACCCTTTTATCACCCACACACTACCCACATACCTTTTTAACACCATAAAGTGGTGTCTATAAAATTACTCAGCAATTATGCACGTAGGAAAAGCTTGAGCTCTTGAATCAAATAATCCTGCAATTGATTTCTAGCACAGTCATCCACTAACTTTGTGACACTAGGAAATACATACATTTTCTGAGCTTTAGTTTTATCTTCCATAGACTGAGAAACAAGATACTCATTTTACTGAGTTGATGAGTTATATAGAATTCATGGTAAGAATATAGTGTACAGTAGTACACCAAACACTAATGTAAAGATAAAATTCCCATCTGCTAGTTTTCCTTAGTTGTTTCCAGGAAAGTTATGAGGTACTATGTGAGAATAATGTAACATATTTTTGTGGCTCTTGATGGCATCCCTAAAAACCATTGATTAGTGCTGAAAAGAATGCAATTTTTGCATCAAAAATTTAATCAGCTACACATTAAATTTTATCTATGACACTGATTTTTGGAAAGTTATTTAAATTTTGCAAGTATTTTCTCATCTATAAATAATATCATAATCATTATATATCACAGAGTTGTTTCAAGATCTAATGTCATTTAGGTAAAGTGTTTTGCAGAGTCCTGAGGCATAGTAAATGCTCATAAGACATCATCGAAATCAATTGTTCATATGATGCAAAAATGCCTTCAACAATAACCATAATAAAAGTTATTTACGTTTCAGAGGTCTTTTCGTCCTCAGTTTCACTTTTTTTTTTTAAAGATTCCAATCTTCCTATGTTGCCCAGAGTTGCCTGAAACTTGTGAACTCAAATGATCCTTTTGCTTCTGCCTCCCAAACAACTGACACATAGTAACAGGCACATAACCTCTAAATTTAGTTTTTGAAGGATCATCTCATACTCAATAAAATCAGTAGCTCTCAAGTTAACCTGTTAGGTTTGACTGCTAGGCCAAGAGATTCTGTCTTTGCTTTCTCATCTGTAAAATGAGAGTGATTCATGGTACCAATTCCTTTCACATGTTAAAAGAATAAAGTCAGATAATACATTGACAGCCCCTAGCACATTGCCAATCACAAGGGTATTCAATAAAGATATAATTATTTTAACTTGGAGCCTAAGTTTTAGAATCTTTTTATATGTTAACTTGAGAGCTACATAATTATAATTTTTTAAAATTGGTTTTTGTCCCATCAGTAAAAATGGAAGACTGAAAACTTTTGAAAGTCTTCCAATCCATTAATAAAACAGGCAAAAATTGTCAGAATCAATTTTCTCAAAACTCTGGAAATTAACCAAATGCTTCCAGAAACCTGAGTAACATTTAGTCAAGACAAACAGTTATCAGAAGGAATAGGCAACTTTGCAGTGTTTTAACTTGCTATAGTCCCATCTCTAATTCCTCAGATCAGTGGTAGTCTTGAAATTAACAGCTATTATTATGTGTCAATTAAAAATAAAATTAAAAGAAATTACAGTTTATGTTGCTAAATAAGAATGGATTTCATTATTTTGATTCACTCAAACTCACATAGTGCTAAGATTTTCTCCCTTTTGGATGGAGTGGTTTGGGGCCATTCTCTGATGTTTTATCACTAATGAGTCAAAAAATAAAGAAAGAAATCATAGAGGAAATTAGAAAAGATTTCCTTTGAATGAAAATTAAAAGAGAATACACTAAAAGGCACAGATGGCAGCAAATGTAGTTATTTGAGGGAAATCAATAGTTATAAATACTCATATTAGGAAAAGAAGAAAGATGTTGAATAAATAGCTTAAACTTCTACCTTAACAAACTAGAATAAGAAAAGCAAGCTAATCTCAGAACAAGATAAAGAAAGAAAATAACAAAGATTAGAGTGGGTAAAAATCAATCAACTTGGTGAAGAGACTTTCAAATGGAACATTTATTTTTGGCACAGTGCGGGCAAAACAAGTGGATGATTGAACATGATTTAATCTTTCACTTCTCACCTGTCTGTTTGGCACCAGCCAGAGACATCCATAATGAATTGGAAGCAAAAGGATTAGGCAGATCATGAAGGGCAGCAAAAGCCTTGCCTTTTCTCTGTTGCTGGGGTATACTTCTACTTGTATTTTAGTCTGAAACACACTTGCCTCAGAATCTTGAATAAATAGTTTATGATAGATGTGCACCTGGAATAGTTCCCTCGTCCAGTTTCTTTGTCTGCTCAGAATGGATTGGGAAACTATTATTGGTGAGTTACTTCACTCAAATTATTTAAAATAATTTCACCCATATAATTACTACTGTCATTTTAACAGGTATTCTTATTATGTAAATTCTAAATTCATACTAATATTAGAAAGTTTCTTTCATGTGCATATTTTTCACTTTATAAAGTACTCGTAACTATATCATCTCAGTTCTATAAATACAGAGAACAAATATGCATCTCTATTTTTAAACTTATAATTCTTTAATTAATCATAAAAATGTCCTGTGAACTATCAGCAGGGATTTCAACTGCTCCCACCAAGGTTTATTTTCCTCTGTCCTTTGACTATTCAGAAATTTAAGGCTTAAGCACCCCAAAGGTAAATCAGCTTCCTCCTGACATCAGGAGTAGAAGAAACTGAGCCTAGAGAAAGCACCATCAATGTCACTGTTGAAGTAGATCCCCGCAGTCCTTCAGATACTTGTCCATATGAAAATGTCAGGTCTATAAGCCCAAACAGTTCCTAATATGGAGCTATTTATTTGCTCCAAACTATACTTCTTACAGTTCACACTCATATACACAGGTAGTCATGCCTCCCAAAAATCTGTTGTTGGGTATTTGGATTTAGATCAACTACTAAAAGTCAGTGTTCCAGTTTTAGAAGAGTTCCAATGTTCACCATCGCCTTTGGATATCAGTTTCCAATTTCTTCACCTTCCTAATAGATTTGTACCAGCAACTCTACAATGAGCTTCCAGGCCTTTGCCTTTGGCCTGGTGCTATATTCTTGATCCTTCTTCTTCTGCAGCTTCCAACTTCTTGGACTCTGCAGGTACAGGATCCTCTAGCTCTCTAGCAGGAAAACAACCGTGGAGGATTCTTCTATTTCTGATCCCACAGACATCAGTATGGACTGTCCTGCCTCTGATCCTGTAAACCTACCTCATAAATCCACTTGTATAATTACAGATATATTTTCTATTGAGTTTGTTCCTCTAGAGAATCCTAATTAATGCATACGTTGTTATAAGAGTAGTTCAGGAGAAAAAGAACCACAAGGATACATTTCTCTAATTGGTTTAGTGGTTCCTGGAGTTGGCCATCTGATTTGGTGAGACCTAAGTTGCTATGGTCTCTCATGATGCAGAGAGTACTGATAATCCATGGTGTGAAGTGTTTAAAGTAATCTGCAACGCACATCCATTTGTTATCCTAATTCACTACTTGTAAGACGCAAAGAATTTAATGACTATAGACAATGTTTTTGAACATTTCTGGAAGAGTAAGAAATATAATGATGCTGGTGGGTTACTCTTAGCACATCTGTACAAACTACTAAAAGAAAATAATGAGCTCCAGACAAACATAAACAATCTAAAGGCTTCTAAGTTTGGCCTGAATAAGAATCTTCTCTCCTTTAGTTGTAGGATGGAAGTTGCCAAAAACCAAACATAAGCCTTCATAATGCAATTGGCCGAATTACAGTGCAAGGTTAGTGCTCAGCCTTCAAGGGTATCTGCAGTTAAAGTGAGAATGCTGATTAGAAAAGAAGGGGATCCTGTAAACTGAGATGGGCATTGTTTGCCAGGACCCTGATGTGACTGGAGACATTGAACTCCTAAATTCTGATAAAATTATTTTGCCATGGAAGAGATTTACCCACCCTCAGTGGCAGATGCAGCTCCACCCTCACCCCCTAATTCCTCTGGTATTGACATCTACTCCGGTATGCCTGAGCAAATTAATCCTGTGTTGCCTGTAGAAACAGTAAGGACCTTCCCTGATACAGTTACCAAATAAAACAATGCTGTTTCTCCTCAGGACCCACACTCACCACCCACTTTTGCTTCTAGGCCTATAACCAGGTTCAAATCTCAGAAGGCTTCTCAAGGTAAAGTGTACAATGTGACCCATGGGTAGTACGCTATACTCCCAAGGAACTTCTTGAGTTTTCTAATTCTTATAAGCAGAGGTCTGGGGAACAGATATAGGAATAGATTTATTTAAGAGTGTGATATAATTGCTTCAAGAAACATAAACCTGTATCAGAATGGATTTCCTGATATATACTCAGTAAGTAGAGATTCTTGATTTAATGTCTTAGCCAGGAGTTTAAAAAAAGGAGATAATAGTTTATTTGGTTGGTTGAAATATGGATCAAAAGATGGCCTAGTATGAATGAGATGGAGGTGCTAGATGTTCCTTGGTTTACTCTTTACTCAAAGGCTATGGAAATGAGAATTCTGGAGTGGATTTGCTAGGTAAAAATTAGTCCTCCATAGTGAAAGGATCCAGAAAACTATACCCTTCACTAATACATTAAGAAATAGATGGGCTGGGGATTTAGCTCAGTAGTTCCGCTGCTTGCCTTGCAAGCACAAGGTCCCGAGTCCAATCCCCAGTACCAAAAAAAAAAAAAAGAAAAGAAATAGATTTGTGAGGGGAGCATCAGCATCCATGAAGAGCTCTTTTGTTACTCTTCTCTGTATATCAGACCTTATAGCAGTGCCTGAAGCCACTGAATTGAGAAACTTAAATGCCACAGGTATAGCTAAATCTCAGAGTGGCAGGGATCAAGAGGTACTGTTCAATCACCAAAGGCAAGGTAGGTGCATTTACCATAACAGAGAGCAGAGATGAATTGATGATCAGAATGGCCTGTCACGGTATTGACTAATTATAGTGTTTGTAGAAGTGAAATAGATAGAAAACCTACTACATTTTTACTATATTTATGTAAGTAGAAACATTTTAAAGGAAATGAGCAAAGATCTACCTCAAATAGTAGTAACAGAGAATCATGGCTCCTGAACCAATTTCCAACTTGAGCCAGTTTACAGACCCAGAACCCCTCGAATGTAAAGGAGGCTGGGTCCCCTTCAGGAAGAACCCTGTACCATTACCAACAAGTTATACCATCAATTTTTCTCCCATCCTTCCCCAAAGAGACCTGTGGCCTTTTATCGAGGTAACTATACACTGGGCTAAAGGAAATGTTCAGACATTTCTGGGACTATTGGACACTGTTTCTGAATACTGCTAATTCCAGGAGGTATGAAACATTATCTTGGCCCTCCAGTAAGGGCAGTGGCTTCCAATACGGTAATTCATAGTTTTGACCAAGGAGCAACTCACAGAGGGTCCAGTATGTCCCTGAATACATCATGTGTCATTTTCCTAGTTCTTAAAATGCATAAGTGGAATAGGTACAATTAGTACTGGACAGAATTTCAAAAAAAAAAAAATGAAATTACGTGGTGGGTGAGGCATGGCAGGTGATAGGGGAATTTTTTTTTTTTTTTTGGTACTGGGGATTGAACTCGGGTCCTTGTGCTTGTGCAGTGATAGGGGAATTTTTAAAATATGTGTTATGTCCATGTACAAAATGAAACCTATTAATCAGTATAAAATTATACACTAATAAAAATACGGGAAGAAAAGTTGAGAGCCTTTTTTATGTACAAAAGAAATATAACAACTCAAGGATTGCAGTACCCAAGGGAATATAGTTACCGTGACTTATAGAAAAATAAATGAAATTTCACTGAGCACATACCATTAAGAAAGTAAGTATTGACATAATGAAAATTCTTTAATTTTTACCTAAACAAAGAATGTAGTCATAGTTATATCAGTGCTTGCTCTTACTAAGTCAGGTAACTCAGGCTTAGATTTCTTGCCTCTTATAGGTTATGCTATTCTAAGAATCTTATTGAATTTGCTAACAATCTGGGTTGGAGCTTTATAATTTATTCATGTAAAATCTGCCTAATACTGAAATGAAAAACCTGTTTTTGGGAGCTCTCACATTGTTGGCTTTGTATTTCAGGAAGGTAGAGAGTCAAACATTAAAAACATTATATAATGATTAAAACAGTATTCTCACAGCACCTGCCAAGGCAAGAATTTCAATAAAATGATCTGTTTTTTTCAAATGGTAGGAGAAGGCAATGTCTATTTGCTTCCAAGTAGGCCCAAGGATTCTTATACAAAGTCCTCCATCTTCTTCCTCTTTAGCAATTTTATGTACTCTCAATCACAGGAGTCATGATCTTGTTTGTGTCCCAAGAATCAGTCAAGAATGACTGTCTCTACACGAGGCCAATTAAAAGGCACCAACACAAAAGTTCTGACCCAAAAAAAGTGAGATTTTTAATCTAGAGACAAGGGAAACTCTGATATCTTAAGGATCTCTTTTAAGAGAGCCCTCTATTAAAAATTCTTGCTTTTGTAGATATTGTCTACTTTCTATACTTAATTCAAGGACTTGAGAGCTATCAAGAATCAAGTCTTTTTATTCATAAGACTTCCACATGCTTGTCACACTTCATTGATATTTCCTACAAATTCATTCATTTTATTTAAAACAAATGAGTTTAGAATAAACTATGAATTCAGCAATATAACAATGAATTGGGCTTGCAATAAGATATTTAAATTTAATAGGCATGTCAACAAATGATTAGAAAACTATACCATATATGCTTAAGTGGAGCTTTGAACAGAGTGCAGAGGCAACACAATGAGGGCCTCAGTGCCTACAACAGAGCAGTAGGGCAGAAAAGGGCTGCACTGGTTCTCAGAAAGGTGTGAGCACAACCAGACTCCCCATCTGCCACTCTTCTAAACATCACGATTGATTTAATGGATTGAATGTGGTTGACACTATTCTCTTTCTCCTATACATATCCCCTATGGAAACTGGAGGCTTAGTAGGAGAGAATAACTTTATTCAATAAAGGAAGATTGCTTTTCAAATGGTGAAAAATTAATACCTTCACTGCTATGTTAGAACACATACTATGAATATTCGCTGTTCAATGTGTTGAATGATTCCTCTGATAAAGATGAGACAGAAGGCAGTTTAGGCAGAAGAAAACTTAAAAATATGCAATAAAGGAGGTGCCAGTTTCAGGAATAGGCAAAATAATTTCACTGGACTTATTAACAGATAGCACATGCCACCCTCTGTGGGGAAAGGGAAAGACTTAAGCATAAGGAAAGAGGTTCTAGGGTAAGTCTAAAGAGAGTGGTTACCAGGTCCTTCTGTGTGTAGCTTCAAAGCAAAAAAAAAGTTATATTCAGTGGAGTGGAGATAGTTAAACTTGAGTTTTAGAGAATTAATGACTTAGGCAATGTGGGAAATGGATTAAAATGGCAAAGAATGGTAATGGGAACATCAGTTAGGAATGTTCTCTAATGTAGCAAGGAGAAATAGAGACAATGGTTAGATAATAGCAGTATTAACATAAAAAAGGATTTGAAATCATATGAATTAGGTAACAAGATTTGGGAACTTATTCAGCAACATAGGAGGTGACAGGGGAATCTGTTTTGGACATGTCAGTGGAAACTAACTCAGGATACTAAGTGAAAGATGAAGAGTAGATTGTGAGCAACAGTGAAGAACATATTTTGGACTTATTAAGTTTTAAGTTTTAGGGTCCAGAGTAAGAACCTGGTGGTATCCAGAGGGAAAATGAAAATATTAATGTGGAGCTTTGTATAAAATTAGGAAATAGAGAGCCAAACATAAGAAGTCACCAGTATAAATATGGTGGTCACAGTCTTAACTGTCTAGGAAAAAACAGAAAAATAATTTACAATGAGATCAATAAAAGGCTGAGAACAAATCTGTAGAATATTTAAATGCTCCAGGAAAGAAAATCCAAAGAAGGGACCTGAAAATCTCTAGTTAGATATGTAAGAAAGTGGAATTTACCTTCAAAATAAATTTTCTTTCATGGATTAAACCATTTTATAACATTTTACATATCATCACCCAATGGAAGGCTTTGTCATGGCTGAAAATAAAGCTA
>NW_004624821.1:6347205-6368434 GCF_000247695.1 Heterocephalus glaber | reverse complement strand
ATATTAATATTAATTATACCTATATTTCCTTACTTTTCTAATGTGATTATTAGAATATGCAAAAGTGAACATGGCTCACGTTATATTTATATTGGATAGTTCTGATCTAGGAAAATGTGTGTCTCTAGAACATATATAGATAAAAGAGAACAAAAAGAAAATATACTAATACTTAATCCTTCTAATACACCTGTATTTTAGATAGAATATTTTATATAAAATATTTTGCTTACTAATACATGTAATTTTAGACTTTTAGAATTTTCTTATCATCAAATTTGTAAATTTCTATTGAGGACACAAATTGAAAGAAGGAAATGCGTTATCAGGATCAAGGGACTTCTAATGTGCCTGGCAAGATAGGCTTACTGGTGACTGAAGTTTTTCAAAGATAGGCTGAAAGACTCTGTCCAAGAATTTAATTAGTTTGATGGGTATTTCCTCCCTGAGAAGAAATTTACTGTTGTGTAAACAGACTTCTTAATATTTGCTTTTATCTATATTTGTAATTCTGATAACTACCACTTGCAGTCTTCCACTGCAACACTCTATAATCACCTTAACTTTACCCTACGACAGTTTTCCTCCTCAAAAGCCTCTCAGGTAAGAGGGCTTGTCTTGTGACTTTTGACTCTGTGATATCTTGGTTTCATATTTTACACCAGGAGACTACACTAAAAGCTGAATGCATTTTACATACAAATGAACATTTTACTGTTCTACATACAAATTGAACATTTGAAAATTAATTATTGATTAACTTGCAGCTATGTTTGCTTAGAGAAACAAGGTGATTCTTCAGTATTTGAAAAAGACTGCCTTAGATATGCTTAAAATATAACATCATGGATTTTCTAGAAATTTAGTCTACATATAATGAAGAGACGGAAGAGAGGAGAGGATCACATGTCAACCAGTGAGCTATTATTCACTCATTCATCTGTCCATGCATTCATTCAACATATTACAGAATGACACAAATATAAAAGAACTCTTTAAATGCTTAGCAAATAGCTGTGAAAAATAAACACAGTCCCTTCCCTTATACAGGTGATATTTTAGTGGAGGAGATAGATATTTAAAAAACAATCATGTAATTATCTCAACTACTTCTTTTTAAAGGACTCTGGAGAAGTCATGCATGGTTTAATTGAGCCCATACAGTGACACTGACAAGGGTGAGGAGAATCGAAAGGGGAATAATATTTGAGCTGAACTCTAGAGCAGGCATTAATTAGGAAATGGAGGAAGGAGAGTTTTGCAGACAGAAGGGAAGCATTATGAAATTCCCAAGGGCAGAAAGGCCATAAGATTTTAAAGAACTCAAGCTGACTTGTGTGGCTGGAATCAGGAGAGCAGTAGGTTACAATAGTTGAAAGTGGTAATGTAGATTGTGGGGACCAGACTGTGCCTGGCCTTGAAGATATTATAAATGGTTTAGTCATTTGGATAACAAGAAAAATACTTAAAGCCATAAGCATGGTGGCATGTATATATTTATGAAGTGGCAAGTATATTTTTGTTTCAGCTTTGCTACAGAGTGGAAAACAGAGATAACTTTTTAAAATCAATTAGAGAAGACTATCCAGAAGAACAGTGTGGGCCTGCATATTGATAATGGTGGTAGAGTAAAATGGAAAGATAATACATATTGAGAAGCGACTGCATTTTAGACACGGATGATCTTGGAGAAGGGCCTATGATGTGTTACTCTGAGTATCCTGGCTTGCACAATCGGAC
The DNA here is from genome assembly GCF_000247695.1 of Heterocephalus glaber. The sequence goes on along the minus strand of NW_004624821.1, from coordinate 6,366,694 downwards.
ATAAAATAAGGTCATTCACTAGAATACAGCATGCTGCAGGGGATGTGGCTTTAACATAATGATCATGAATTAAATTTTAAATGAACTGAATCTGAAAAACCAGTAAGCCAGTAGGATGTGTGAGTGGCAAGTTAGGGAAGCAGAAATACTTGAAAGAACTTTAAAGAGAGGTCTAGATAGAAATATATGTGATACTTTTTTTTTCTTTGATTTATGATGGGGAATAGGTTCGAGGATCCCTGTAGACACCAAAATCCCTAGATGCTCAAGTCTCTTAATTTTTATTGTAATTTTAGTTTATTAGTATATGCATGTTGTACATAATGTTTACATTCCTCATAAGAAGTTGGTACATGTACATAATACATCTTAATTCCTCTTTTCACTCCCTTTCCCTTCCCTCCCCCTATCTCTGGATCCCCTTGTTTTCTACATGTTGGCAATATATAATGTCTACATTCCTTGTGTGGAGTTGATACATGTACATAATACACCTCAAATCCTTTGATTCATCCTTTATCTCTTCCTTCTCTCCACTCCATCTCTTGATTCTTTTCTCCTTTGAGAACATCTCCCAGCTACTCTCTATTATGTATCTTTTATTTTACTTTTTATTGTTACTCTGTGTCTCTAATATAAGAGCAACCATGTTATAGTTAAGCTTGTGTGTCTGATTTACTTCATTTAACATTATGGTCTCAAGGTGCATCCATTTTCCTACAAATAACTCATTTATCTTTCTTAATGGTAGAGTATTATTCCATCAAGTCTCTTATATAAAGTGGAATGATTTTGCATATTACCTATATACATCCTCTTGAATACTTTAAATCATATCTAGATTACTTGTAATATCTAATGTAATGCAAATGTATGTAATTTGTTCACACTATATTGTTAAGGAAGTAATGACAAGAAAAAAATCTTCACACGTTTGGCACAAATACAATTGTTTTTCCTAATATTTTTGATCCAAGGTTGGAGATATATATATATATATATATATATATATATATATATATGTGGATATTAAAGGCTGACTGTATGTATAGTCATGTTACTTGATGAGAAGGACAAATTCTGAGAAGTGTGTTATTAGAGTATTTCATATTGTATGCCAAGATGGCTAGAAAATCACTAAGTCATATAATCTTATGAGACCACTGTGGTCTTTCATTGATGGAAATATCATGTAAACATGAATACATATATATATATATATATAAAACATATACACATACATTATATATAAAAACATAAATGGCTTCACTCTATCTATACATGGAACATTCTCTTTCTGTTTCTCTCCCACCCTGTATATATGTATGTGTGTGTGTGAGTTTATGTAGACACTTTAGTTCATTCAGTTTGTTATAACAAAATATCATAGATTGGGTAACTTATAAACAACAGAACTCTATTTCTCACAGTTTTAAAGACTGGAAAGTCCAAGGCACCAAGACATTCATTACCTGGTGAGTCCCCCTTTCTTATGGATGGTGTCTTCTTGCTGTGTCTTCACATGGTAAAAGCATCTAACTAGCTTTCTTTGTTTTAGAGAACTAATCCCAATCATGGGACCATAACAGTATCTTTCTCTCTAGATATATATGATTACAACTGTCTTTAGTAATCATACATAAGTTTACAAATATTGAGAGAGTATGCATGCGTAATAAGTGAACCTGTTGTTTAAAATACTTACTGAATATTTATTACATGTCAATATACCAAGAACTGTCCTAAGTACTAGGGATCCAACAGTAAGTGAAAAACCCCTACTCCATATCTCTTACATTCTGTAACTAAGAGACAAGTAATAAGCATAATTGATAGTAAATTATGCATATATTGGAAGATGGTCAATACAATGAAGAAATAAAAAAGCCTAGAGCCTAGGATTCTGAGTTCAGCAAGTAGACACTGCAATACTAAATAAGATGAACAGACTGGAGATAACTGAGACTAATAATAGGTGAAAAACTAAAATAAATGAGGACGCAAACCATGCTTCTATCTAGAGGAATGTCCCAAAGGGGCACCAGTGCAAAGACCCTAAAGAAAGGAGAGACCAGGTGTGTTCAAGGAATATGTATGTCCCTGTGGCCATTGCACAGTAAATGAGAAAGGGCATCGGAAGAGCAGAGGAAGTAGTGGGCTACAGGGCACTGGGCCTTGCACACCAATGTAAATATATTAACTTTTACTTTGAGTGAAGTAGGCAATCCTCGAAGGGTTGGATTAGAAAACTGTCAGGATATGATTTACATTTGAAAGGAGAATGCTTGGTGTTTCCTTGAGATTACATTTTAGAGACGGTGATCATCTGTCCTGGTTTTCCTGACTCTGAAAGTTTTCCTCAGACATAGTAATTTCAGTGCTACAAAGAGGAAATTACTAGGAAAACTGAGATACTTGCTCATACTAGGAATATGTGCGAAGATCAGGAGAGGAAGTAGAAAAACCATTGAGGAGCCTATTGCAATAATTTCAAGCAGTCATGGTGTTCATGACCAAGATGATAGCAATGGAGTTGTAAAGAAGTGACCGTGTCACAGAACTATGAAGTTAGAGAGATTGGGTTTGTGAGAGACTAGATAGTGTGGTATGAGTAGAAAGGTCAAGGCCTAAACCAAATAAAAGGACTGACTGGGCATTAGCTGTGTTGAGTCAGCCTATGGATGGAGTAAAATTTTAGAAAGAATGACCCCTTTTGATCATGTTGCGCTTTAAATACACATTAGATATTTAAGTGAAGATATTTATTATGCAGTTAAATATATAAACATAGAAGAGAGTCATGAAGTCTGGGTTAAAAATCTACTTTTGGAAGATATCATCAAGGAAATTGCATTTAAGATTGATTCCTGAGTTGATGCTTGTAAATTGCTTATGGCAAGTAGCTTTATTACCAGTATTTGGAACCCTTAGGAAATTACTACTTCTCAGAAGTATCTTCCAGGTGTAGCTAGCTTTTGGGATTTGAGTCTGTTACAGGATCCTACTTCTTCAATTTACTGGGGATGAGAAGTTTCTGCCTACTGCCAGCTGCCAGTTCTTTGGCACTGACCTATAGGGGTTTTTTTAAAGGCCCTTAGGCAATAACAGTCTTGGTTTATCAGGAGAAACAACTGATTAGCACAATTAGGTCACCTTGGCTAAAGTAGTACAATCAACAATAACAGCATCAAATACAGCCTAGAAAATGATAAACTGTAGCTCTTAATATGGCAATTTTTCCCTTAGGGGATGTGTTAGTTACTTTTCTCTCATGGCTGAGACAAAATACCCAACACCCAAAATAAGAGGGGAAGGGGTTTATTTGGCATACAGTTTGTAGAGGTTTCAGTCCATAATCGGCTGGTTCCAAGGCAGGGAAGGGAAACAGGCATCGCAGAAGAGAAACAATATGACACATACAAGGCAGCAAAGGCAACAAGAGAGTTTAAAGGCATCTTTCTGCCCCTTTTATCTTAATGAGACTACCGGGATTAGGGCAGTGCCAAATTAATCACTCACATGTAGTGGTTTAGTAATCACAGGCCCTTAACCCCAGCATCACACATTCCAGATTAATACCTCTGAAAAAGAAAGTCCCACCTATTCCACACGAGGCTTTGGGGGGACATCTAAACACAAACCATAACAGGGAGAAAATTTTAAAGGGGTTAGGGGGTGAAAATAGAAATAGAAGAGGAAGAGATCAAGCAATGCTAGAGGACAAACTTTAGGAAACTGGTGAAGACAGGTGGGAAAGAGAAAAGGGAAAAATAAAGACATGAACAGAACAACAAAAAAACTAGACACCATGTCCAAACAATCAAGAGGAAACAAAACAAGAACTAGAAAGGAGTAAAAAAAGAAAGAAAAAAGAAAAGGAAAGAGAAAAAACCCACAAACATCCAATTCAAGATGTCTCTGTTGTCACTGTTAGGCAATGTGGGCAAAAAGAGTCCAGAGTCAAACTGATTAATCCCAGCAAGCTAGCTGCAGCCTCACAGTGAAGTAGTCAATAATCCCAGCCAGCCTGCCCCTTTAGTTCCTCTGAAGTTCAGGCCAGTTTCTGGCTATGAGGCTGGAACTGGATTCCTTGAGCCTACAAGGAATGTGTCTCCTGCTGACTTGAACTAGGGACCCACACGGAGGCACCAGGAGCCACTAGACAGAGTCCTCCTGCAGCTGTTCTGAGTTCTTAGCTCAGTTGGTCCTTCTTCAAGATGGCTACTAGCCAGTCACCCTCTCCTGGGTGAGGTCTGAACTTAGATAACTCATCAGCCAATGCAGTCTGGTGCATTTCTCTGTGGAGGCCTCTGGGGTTGGCAGCAGTTACTGTGCTTCTGCAGCTTTGGCCTGCTGTTCCCTCACTGAGAGTCCGGGTTCTAGAAGAGAGCACTGCTTGGTACCTCCCTTCTCTTCATTAAAGTCTCTCTCTTCACTCTCCCTGTAGACTTCAGTTCTTGCCTTACATCCTTCCTGGGTCTGAAGGACTCACTTCCCTCTTTCTTCTCTTCCTTGCGCTACTATATTCCAGTGTCAGGACACCAAATCTCTCTGTGCTGCTCACCACTCTGCCATCTTCCTGGAAGTCTGGACATTGCATTTAAAGCTGTAAAACTAGGTGAATCATCGTGGGATTGGTTAAGAGAGAGGAAATTTAAGGGCCTGATAAAATCACCTCCTCAAGGTGTATGGAATGTAGAGAATGCCAATACTTAAATGTCTAACATTTAAAAAGAGAAGATGGTCTGGCAAATAAAACTTGAAAGGAGGAAATTAAAGATACAGGGGAAAAGTTCAGAAGAAAAAAAAAAGCCCCAGGAGAAATTTAAAAGTTGATTTAGTCCAGTAATTCAAGAAAAATAGATTGTTCTTTGGGTACTGTTCAAAATCAGAACAATTGCTAGTTGGTCCATAAATCCATCTGCTTTTGTTAGTGATAATTTATGTGGTTATAAGTGGCTTTAGAAACCACACATTTAAAAGCCAGTTGATCAGTAACAGTCTCATTTCAATAACCAGTTTTCCAGAGCTCTTGCTTACTGTGTCCTTAAACACTCTCAGCTTTGAAAATTTCTCAGTCTTTGCACACCATACCTTCCCAAACACTACCGTCAAGAAAGACTGTCCATTTCAAGTATAGTTCTGCCTTACTTAGTATAGAGCACACATAGCTTTTTGTTTCAGATAAACGAAATCTCTTCTTTTGACCATATGTCTCAAAAAGTAGGGAGTGGCCAGAAGCATTCAATGTAACTAAGTCAAAGAAGATAAGGATTAATGGTGATGTGTTAGGTAGCTTTCTATCTCTGTGACAAAATATGTGAAGAAAAAAAATTTAAGAGGAAGAAATGTTTATTGGCTCACAATTACAGAAGTTTTATCCATGGTTATTTAATGCACTTGATTTAGGCCTGTGACAAGGCAGAATGTCATGGTGGGGAGTAGTGGAGAGCATAGTTCTCCCTTCATGGCAGCCACAAAGTGAGGGACAAGATACTACCTTCAAAGATGTATCCCCAAGGACCTAATTTCACTAGCAAGGCCCTATCTCCTCCTTAATTTCTATTACTTCCCAAGGGTCCATTAAATTATGAACCTTCATAATCCAATAACCTTTTCAGGAGACCCTTTCTGAATACTGCTCCCTTGGGACCTTTAATACATTAGCCTTTGAGAGATATTTTAGATCCAAATCAGCAAATGATCAGTGGATGTATCAAAACAGAAATTATTGGTAATTTTTTAGAGTGATTTCCATCTAGTGCTGAGGGAATCAGACACAAATGACTTAAGTAGAGAGTGGGAATTTATAAAAATAGAGTGAAAATAGAATATGTTATAGTTTCTTTAAAATAAGCTTCAGATTTTAGAATAGTATTATGGTATTACTAGAAAAATAAAATTCTATTATTAGAATAGTGTTTATACCAAAAATGGTACAGTTCCCATATAACCCAAATCAAGATTGTCCTATTGTTAACATTTTACAGGAAAGAACACGGTTTTCAAAACTTTCACTCTGAACAGAAAAAAAAATGGGTAAGAAACTAGGTGGGAATTCAGGTTACAGAATCTTGTTTGAAAAATCATTGGTTACTTTCACTTGTTGTGTTTGTCTGTTAGTTTAAGACAAAGCTGATCAGGTAGCTAACTGATGGTTACAAAAATCCTAAAGACAGAAGGAGTATGAAGATAGAATTTAGGAAAAGGGTACTTCTTAGAACATTTAAGATTGACATCTCTGATTACAGAAAGAACTTCTATTTTTAATTTCATTTCGTTGATACAAATTAATCTGCCAGACATATTTCAGAGAAACTCTAGAGTATTTATCCCATTCTAAAGAATAGACCTGGACATTGTAGCTGAACTTAATACCAGCTCATATACATTGTGGCTAAGATCCACCTCTGCATGCCAATTTGTCCATATAATTTAACTTCAAATCCTCTATCCTTTCTCCAAATGCTATTAATTTGGCTGACAAGCTACTGTGGCTCCCCATATTCATAAAATGTGACAAGACAGGAAGCTGAAAGACTTTACATGTTTCTCTGATGCCTTCCTTTTAGCTCATCTTACTACAGAACATTAGGAAAGGACAAAGGTGAAATTCAGCATATATTATCCATCCTTCCAATGATGGGAAATACACCAATCAGTAACTTTTTGGTTAAAGATTAATGGAAGTGATTAATATATTAAAGAACGCAATTTTAATCAACATTATAATTTTTAAACTTTCCTCTGAGAAACTTGAGTCAAAAACAAAGATTTTTAAGAAATAAGTACTCGGGGGCCAGGGATTTAGCTTAGTGGTTTCGCCGCCTGCTGCGCAAGCGCAAGGACCCGAGTTTGATCCCCGGTACCAAAAATAAAAAAAAGAAAAAAAGAAAAAAGTACTTGAAACAAGATATAAAAACACAACATAGCACATTAGAGAAAGTTCAGGCAAATCTAAGAGGACAAAGTCTAGGAGGTGTAGCCCAAGCTTCTAACAGCAATTGTCAAGGACAAAGACCAAGAGGCAAACAGAACTACCTCCTTACCCTGCCTGCCTTAGGCCGCTTCTTCCACGCTGCTCAGCTAGCAACATTTTTCCCTTGGATTCAGCGGTGCTCTGGTATTTTCCATTTCGCAAAGTTTATGCACAGCACAGCCGATTTTCTCCAAACACCAGAGCTACAGAACCAGAAGTGGCACCCTTAAGTGCCACAGGAGGACTTACACCGTTGTCATAAAGCTCTTGCAAGTGTGAGGGATTGGGGCCAAACAACCGGGTAAAGCCTTTATTTTCTGCTTCACTGATCTTCTTTCACCAGTACCCTTTACAGTGTATCTTGCCTCTTTTCTTACCCACCTCATACTTGCATGCTGAGCTCTGATGAGGTCTGACTTGGGCCAGCACCATCCCCTGGGTATGGGTACTAAATGCTGGCTGAAATTTCAAGAAAATCTGTAGGCTAAATGTCAATTTTATGAATAAAGAAAAACATTGTACCCACAGGTGTAAAGTGGTTCTGCAAACTTTCTCAGTTAGAGTATAGCTGGAATATCCAGAAGACAAAATTTAACTTGAGAATAACCAATACTTGGGCTAAATATCATAGCTTTTGTTTTTCAGTAACAGAACAAGCTAAAAGTGGAGAATAGCATGCAAACCCCAGAAAAAGGCTTGTGCAACCCTTGGCATAAAAACTCAGGCATAGTATTCTGTCAAGTCTGCTCCATTGATTCCACTCTTGGAGCACAAACAATTCTATTTCAAAGGGAAAATTTTCTTCTCCACTCAGCAGACACATAAATCTGTGCAAGTTAGTCAAAGATACTCAAGTTGGGATGGAACATTAAGCAATAAAGGTATTTACACTCTCATTTTATTGAACAGGAAGCTAAGTCCCACAGAGATTAGAGTATATAATATAGTATTATATATATATATATATATATATATATATACACATGTATGAGTGATTAGGGACAGTTTAAAAATTTCCACTTCTTTTTCTTTAAAATTAGGAAAATATTGACTTCACCTACTTCACAAAATATTGTGAGGGCCTATGAGGTAATGTCTGTGAAATATAAAACACTAAGCAAAAATAAATGATACATGCAAAGATCTAGACAGTTTCAAAAGGAGAAATGTTCATACTAAGGGGGAAAAAAACTACCACTTATTAGCTGTTCTCCTTATCCTCCCAAATTGTCCTGGCAAGCAGAGTTGCGGCAGTGAAGGTACAGCCCTTCTCAGAGGCCGCCCGCACCAGGGACTGGCCAGTGTGAGGACACAAGCCTGTCTGACTCCCGCTGCCAGTGTGTGTGCAACTCTCGATGGCAATTCCAGCCATTTTATCTGTGGGACTAAATAAAATTGTATTGAGTTTACATCATAGCCAAACTTCTCTTCTGTCTAATCCTGCTCCCTTTTCTTCTGTTCCATTGATCTCAAGAACAGTTGTTAACAGACTTTCCACACACACTTCTACTGCAGAATAGGCTTCCCGGGGAGCCCTGCCTGTGACACTGACATCTTTTTCCTAAGAGAGTAAAAGTGTTTTACCAACCTGGCACTGGTCAAGGGAAAGCATGCTGTGTTCATGGTCTGTTGGTTCCTCTTTCACCAATGCAACTGTTGGCCCTAAGGAAACTAGACACTCAAGGAATGTGACCAAAACAACGAGTAGGCAAGCGCCCTCTGAGAAGTGTAGACTGGAGGGTAGCTTACTACTACCTCTGAAGAACCTTGGGTGTTCTTCTTCTGCCCAAGTCCAAGGTTTCTAGGTCTGGAGAAACAGGCTCAGAATGCACATAGAAATCCACTGCATTTGAATTCTGGGAAGGTGGTCAGATGAAAAAGGGTTACCATTCCCTCTCCTTGTAACTTTAGGGAGAAGCTAAAATTCAGAAGGATTTGGCAAACTGTAGAAAGATCTTTCTGTTTACTAGGCAGCAGAGGTAGATTATTACTGAAACTCTGACTCTGAAGGCCTTGCAGGGTATTTTACTATGCATTGCTGAAAAGATCTCGTGGTCAGGCATGGTGGCCTACAGTAGGTGTAAGAAAGTGGGCCCTTGTGGTACCATCTATGAATGACACCTATGACACCTGTTAAACACCTGTTGAATGAGGAGAACTAACTTTAAGAGAGTGGAAGTGCTGGGGAAAGCAGGTATATTCTTGACTGCTCAAAGAGAAGAGAGCTAATCTCAAAAGAGAACACTGACATATTTAAAAATGAACAAAATTATCACTCCCACAAGGAACTTTCTAATTCTTAGCAATTGCTTCTACAATGCTTTACTACAGTGTTTGTCCATGCATCTTCAGTGAGCTGTGCCACATAGACATGCAGCTAAGGTCCCAGTACAGGGTCAGCTATGCTAATGAATTGTTTTGCATAACGATGTCCCATGTCCCTGCCCTCACTGACAGGACAACATTACACTGCTTTGTTAATCCAACTGCAAAGATTTTGTCGGGTTCTGCCAGATGTGGAGAAATGTCCCCTGTGCCCTGAGCCCTGTTTAATCAGATCCTGGGCTGTCAGGTCTGAAACTTGAGCAGAAGGAAGACATAAATCTCTTATTACAGGTTACAAACTCCAATACTCTGTCTATTGGTATTTTCTAGTAACATTGGCTCTGAGGCACCTGATCTTTCAGGATTTCAAGGAAACCCAGAAATTTCTATTTTCTAAAGTAGCTCATGGCCTGCCTCTTTAGTATGAAATAAAATACATCTCTCTGCATGTGGGCTCCAATCCATACCCTGCTTCTAAATTATAATGTACAGAGTACTTGATTGTTTATCAAGTACATTTTTTTTATATCACTAAATCCTTGGAAGGTAAAATGATAAATTCCATTTCTTTTCTCTGGGTGAAGATGCAATTTAGGGGTGAAATGGCTTGTTTAGTAAAAAAGAAAACTTAAGGTACTGATATCAGCCATATACTGAAGGTCTTTTTTAGCAACCCTGAAGTTTCCTTAAACTTTATTGAATACTAAATATACATTACTTCTCTTTTAATGTCTTATCACTGGTGACTGCTTCTGCTGTCTCAACCACTATGCATCTATGACATTCTCCCTACCCTAAGGTAGTAACTTCTATCTGTTGCCTGCTTCTAAACTTAGTGTGTGGTTTCTGTTTATGCTTTTTTTCTTGAAATCTCTAATCTTCTGGGGTTTTTCTTTTAATTCTTTCAACTATTTCTCAAACCCAGTCCAATTAATACTGAACTAAAAATAATATAGTGTGACAAGTGGCTTATTACAAAACTCAGTATTTAATAGTTGATGCCTATTGAACTCAGAGAAGTAAAATTTGAATGTGGATTAGACAATGCACTATTGGACAATGAAATCAGGAAGAGGGAAGCAGAATTTAAGTATAATTTGATGCTTTACTTACTCATTTGCTTTTCTAATTCTAGTAAGTATCCAAGTTCTCATAAAAGCAAAAGACCATCCTGTTACTGTTGTGGGTGCTCAGCATCTCTGAGAAGGGAACAGTGAGCACTGCTGTCTGAAAAGGAAAGAATCAAATCTCCACCATATACCTTGTCCTGTAGAAGGAACCTCACAGTTATCTCCCAGATTACCTAAAATAGGAAGTGCAGATACTTCGAAATTATTAATAATTTACCAGATATTTGTTCTTCGAAAACAAGGAGCTAAATCTTAGAACACTCTAATAGGTGCAAAAATCAGCCACAGGGAGATACATATTTCCAATTAGCCACACTAATCAAAATATTTACCATTCTTCTGAATTCTACATTGTGCCAGACTCTACATAAAGAGTTATGAAGATGACATTGATAATGCTTACAACTTTACATAATGGATTTTAGAATTTGTCTATTACAGTTGATGAAATTACTACCTAGAAAAATCACACAAAATGTAGTGAATCAAGGATTTAAAAGAGACAAATGAAGAAGAGCTCCATGTAGCATACAAGCTCCAGAGGTGATTATATCTATCAGTCAAGTCATGTGAATTCAAAAGAAGACAGACTAGTAAATAACCCATAGGGAGTTGTCTTCATATTCCAGGGCAGAGTCTGAGGTAAGTGTAGGTGCTGCAGGTAAGAGAACTTAGTGTTGTGTTTTGCTAGGCCTCTACCACCAAGTCAATCGATAGCGTATTGAAAACAATAAATCTAGCTCTATCTCCTGGACTCTTCCATGGTTTTACATTTTTGTGTTTCTTTAGAGGGGGGATTAGTTTTCACTTGTTTCAGTTTTTTCTTTTCTTTTAAATTCTTTTTTTTAAAAAACTACAAGTTTATCTTGGTTGAACATAAGAATTCATTCCCATTCTTCCCAGGGCAGTTAGCCCAAAGAATAGACAGGGTAGAGACAGCATCAGGCCCAGATGTCAGTGGTTCACCGGAAGGGAAACAACTGGAGACAGCTGAAGCCAGCTGAGACTTTCTTTCCCTCCTGCAGCTTCAGTCTTTCCCCATATTAATTCTTCTTACACAATTTTAAAGTTTCACTCCTACGCTTGCTTGCTCAAAATATGTGCACCTAACCCCCAAATTGTTTAGATTCAGAGGTTCGTAGAATGAGGCAGAATTGTGTTACATTTTTCCCCTACTGCATCTTGAAAGGTCCCATTTTATATTTTCTTCTCCGTCCAAAAAGTGTGCAGGGAAAAAGCAAATCTTCAATAAAATCATAATTTATTCCTAAAAAGACAATCCTGAAGTTACTGTCTTAAATTATTAGCAGCCTACAACTTCACATACACACACACCCAGAAGAATTTAAGAGCAACAAAAATACAGGGATCAAATCCCAGACTCCCTGCTACTCAGAAAGAAAGTTTCATACACCAGAGGGTCAAGTATTTTTGTAAGGATGGCTCTGTGGGTATTGAAAGGACATGTGGCTTTACTTCAGCAGTTTTCTTGACCAGAAAATTATTGCCTTTTTTACTTTGTGAATTTGCTGAATCCTCAGAAAGAACAACTAAAATACAGTCAGTGCCAGGTGGTTCTAGAGGAAATATTCCCCCAGAGTCTGATACTGCCATCTCTGAGAGAGAGAGAGAAAGAGAGAGAGAGAGAGAGGACACTGCACTTTATCAACACAGAATGTCACATCTCTTCTCCTCCCTGATGAGAGGTTCAAGACAGAATTTGACACAACTCCCCCTTACTAGTAACATTTGTCAATGACGAAATCTGCCAACAGCTTCCTCAAAAGTCTTGTAACTTGGATAGTTCAGGTGGTAAAGTCCACAGTATAACAAGATTAAAATATAAGGTAGAATATTATATATATGACTTGAAAATATATACATATATGCATTCACTAAACACATTTTTGTAGGACAATTAATAAATAACAAGCACAGTGTTGTGTATTGGGATACATGTGAATAACAACAAAGAATATAATAATGACTACATATATGTAAAGAGCAACTCCTTTATTGTTTATGTCTGAAACTGTCCAGTGGAATTACATACTTTTTCTTATTAAATTGACCCAACCAAAGCTAAAACTATAACTATTAGATTGTTACATGGATGAAGAAGCTGAAAAGGTAAGTGCCTTTCTCAAGGTACCAACTGTAGAAAATCATGCATGGTAGAAAACAGACTTAATCACATTAATGTCTCACTAGAAGTTCTGAAGAGGTGCGGCACATGAGGGGAGGTTCTGGATACTGTGTTTTGTTAGGGAAGGAGCATTGATTAGACATAGTCATCTTTAACATGAAAACACTACTGAAGGGGGTTTGATATTAATGCAAGACTTCTATAGTTTTATTATAAGTAAATGAAGTTGGAATCACATGTTCAACAGTAATACTCAGTGAGCAACCTGGCTGTGAAAAAGATACTAGCTAGCTGTGCTAGTGCACACCTGTAATCCCAACATTCTAGGAGTCTAGAATGGGAGTATCACGAGTTTAAGCCCAGCTTGGGCAATTTAGTGTTTTAGCAAGGTCCTATATCAAAATTTAAAAAAAAAAATTAAAAAGAGCTGAGGAGCTCAGTGTGAAGGCCCTGGGTTCATTTCCCAGTACCACCAAATACAAAGATTAAGTTATACAACAAAACAATATCAAATCAAAGTGGACTTAAGAAATCTTCTCATCATTATTGAAATAGTATTTAAATTGCTTTTTTTAGTATAAATGTTTATTTATATTTAGTGTAAAACACTCATTTTTCAGTTATTAAATATTTGAATGCAAATATATTGTACAATAATTTGTTTCATTCTCTTCTAGTCTAGCACTGACTTCAAAATGTTTTTTGAGAGTGGATTTGAAATAAAATTTTAAACTTTAGACTCCTTAGTCATCCAAGATAATTCAAAATGTCAGACATAGAGTTGTCACTTGACAAAGCAATTTCACTCTGAGGTACCTAATTGGAAATATATGTTCACATGAATACTTGTATATGAACTGCTCATAGTAACATAATTTGTAGTAGTCCAAAGATGGAAACAACCCAAAAGGCCATCAACTGATGAATGAAAATGTGGCATATTCATACAAATAAACAGGTTATGACATATGCTATGACATGGATGAAACTTGACATTATGTTAACTGAAAGAAACTAGTCAAAAAACCAATTAATTGTATAATTCTGTTTATGCTTAATATCCAGAATAGACATCTATCAAAGTAAACTAGTGGTTTCTTAGCCCTGGAGGGAGAAATAATGGGTGACTGCTAAGATGTATAGGATATATTTATGGATGTGGAAATATTCAAAAGTTGCAGTGGCTTCATAACTTTGTGATATACTGAAAATATAAAAGTATACAATTTAAATGAGTGAATTTTTGACATGTGAATTTTATCTCATTAATGCTATTATTTAGAAAAAGTTCAGAAACTCATGTTGAAAATCTCTTAGATTAGAAAGAATATAATCTAAGCAGGCAAGCTTTGTCTTCAATGACATCTATTCATAGTCTCAAGAAGTCTGCTGCAGTACCCAACATCACACACTGATAAGAAAACATGCAAGAATGAAAGAGAAGTGGGCCGGAAATTTAGCTCAGTGGTTCTGCCACCTGCCTTGCAAGTGCAAGGTCCTGAGTTTGATCCCTGGTAAAAAAAAAAAAAAAAAGAATGAAGGAGAAGTAATATATTTTGCAAACTTTATTATAACATATTTCAGAAATATACAAATAAACAATATGATGAAAATCCATGTGGCTACCTCACAGATTAAGAGATAAAGCAAGCCAGCCAATATTGTTGATATCCTTGTTGACTCCTCTGAAATTTGTCTTAGTTCTTACTGCATATGTATGTTATGTCCAGGCAATATGTGGATGTTTTATGATTTTTATTTCATACACATGGTATAATATAGTGTTTCAGTCACTTTCTGGTTGCTAGGACAAATTACTCAACACCCACAATTTAAAGGAGGGTTCAGTTCATAGTTGACTGGTTCCAAGGCAGACATGGCATGGTGGAAGGGTCTAGTGAAGAAAAGCTGCTCACTACATGGCAGCCAGAAAACATGGAGAGAAGGGACACACTAGAGAGGAAGATATATTTTCCAGGTCACACCCTCACTGAGCTGCCCCCTCTTAACAGCACTTTCAGCTATGAAGAACAATCGGTGTATTGATCTACTGATGAGGTTAACGTCCCTACAATTTGATCACCTTTCAAGATCCCCAAGTCCGAACAGAGGAAGCTTTGGGGGGCATTTTAGATATAAACGATAACACTCTTCCATATCCCATATATATACATGTGTGTTCTGGAGTTTTATCCATGGAAACGTATGGTGGTTGTATGTCATCCCATTTTGTGAATACATTTTAAATTTCATATAATTTTTGTCAATAGTTACAGAGATCATTTCCATTTTTGCCTTGTATTTATAAACTATTAATTTATAAACATTTTGTATGTGTCTAGAAGTATATATATGCAAGTATTTCTCTAGGACATAGCCATTCATAGGAGTGAAATTACTACCTCAGAGGTTTTATGTTCTTATCAGAAATCAATGCTTACCCTGTTTCCCTAATTCCTCTGTGGAGAACTTTGCCCTAAACTAATTGCCTCACCCCAGTATTTCCTCATTCTCTTTACCAGGAGATGGAAAGGAGTTTTTCTAAATGGCATATTTTATAGTAAAATTTGAGTAACTGAACATATTTGGATTAATTTCTCTCCTCCTTGTGAGCTCCGGTTTAGGGGCAACAAAATTATAATTTTATCTCTATATTATCATTTATAGCAGGCTTTAAATGGTAGTATTTACAATCATGTTAATTAAGTCACCATTGATAGAATAAAATTACAAAAGCTTTACTTTGGCTTCATCGATTGGGCACAAGGAAATTAAAAACATTTGCTATTCAATCCTTTTCTGTTTTAAGCATCTCATAATACATATAAAATTAATGTCATTTGCTTTTGCAAATTTTTTTTGACAATATATAAAGTTTGATGGTTTCAAACAAGAAAATTAGAAATTAAAATGAGCAAAATTATTTAGAAAAGGATTTGTCCTAAAAGAAAAGACTAATTGAGATGTGTGGCATGCACTTGTGGTCCCAGCTACTCAGAAGGCTGAGGCAGGAGGATCTTTTGTGTCCAGGAGTTTGCCAGTTGGGTAACATGAGATTCCATTTTAAAAATAGAAATAAAGAAGAAAGAAAGAAATAAAGAAAGAAAGAAAGAAAGAAAGAAAGAGAGAAAGAAAAATAATTAGAAAGAAAAAAATTGTATCTACTAGGTAAACACATTTGCAACTACATTGTCATAGTCACAAGTCTTAATCTAATTGCTACACTTTGAAACAGATGTTGCTTCTTTAGCACTTAATGTCTTTGTTTTCCACATAGTCAGCAATACCACTACTGGCCTATTGTGAATGTTTAGCATAAATGTTCATGACCAAATTTCTGGAGAAACCAAATATTAATAATTTTTTAAAAATACCTAGTGTACAGAAAAAATGAGGAAGTCGTTGAAATAGACCAAAAATATTACTGTTTCTTCAATGGAAAATGAGTATTGTCTGAGTTATATAATTTGGTGGGGACTCTGTGCATCTCTCTTTAATTCAGATCGACTATTGTGGAGGCTGTTGATTATTACCTTGAGGATACTGACAAGTTTTGCATCTATTAAGCAAGTTCATGTCAGCATTCCTGACTACCTATATATATGTTGCTTTTGGGATTTTTTTTAAAGCTAGTCACATCTTTCTGATACCCTCATTAATTAATGAATTAAAAATCTTAATCACATGTTAATTTTACTGTACGTTTAATGAGCTTAGCTTTTTTATTTGGTACCAGGGATTGAACTAGGGACCTTGAGCTTGCGAGGCAGGCGCTGGAACCACTGAGCTAAATCCCTGGCCCAAGTTTAGCTTTTTTAAAGATATTATTTAACAATGTGCTTTTCTGGTTTGAAGGAACTATTTCCTAACATTCTATTGCTATATGTTTGTTGTAGGTTTTAATAGATACAGTGTATCAAGCTAAGAAGATTTAAGGTTGAGGGAACTCATATTAAAACTACCTGAATTTGGTTTAAATTATAAGATTGAAATTATAAATTCACTCTTTGATGGCTCCGTTTTTTGCCCTCCAATTGAAGGAATATTTAATAATATTAATGATGTGTGTTCAGTTTAACTTTACTCATAATTTATCAATGATTCATTTTTTTGTGTTTTGTTAGTAAGGTTTGGGTGCATTTAACATATACACTACTGTATTTTTGTTATTATGTTTGGTATACTGTCATATATTTAAAGCTATTCCATATGTTAAAAAGTATGCATTTTAAAAATTATCAGGTAAATAATAAATTCAGTAAAACTCAATGGAGGTCCATTAGATCATCTTTATTTACTGTGTTGCTCTTGTTCTTTATCTTAATTGTTGTTTACTCATCACTGATACATGGTAGATTTCAATTTGCCCTTGTAATTTTTTAATGATTTTTAGGATATGGTAAGCAATGCATAAAAATGTAAATTTTCATTTATCTAGTACATTGAATCTTACAGAAATTTAGGAAACCCTGTCTCTAATAACACTTTCTCTTATGAAGAGCTGCATGATGTTATGCCATTGCCAGTCATTTTATGTTAATACTTATGTTAAAGCTAAAATATCTTTTATCTATTTTACTTTCAAACTTTCTGAGTGCTTGTTTTACACATGCTTCCTCAATAAAACTTAAACCTTGACTTTTAATATCTCCATTTATATTCAGCATCCCAGCCATTCCTGTCAAATCCTCTTCATAAATAGTCTTTAAATCAACCCACCTGTTTGCTGCCATCCTTGTTCATTTCAGTGTTTCATTTCTCTTGGACCACAGTGTGTGGAAGAAGGCTTCCCTATCCAAACATGAGGTTGTTTGAACCATTTTCCATTCTGAAGCACACTTGATATATTTTTAAACCTGATCAACATCAGAACTTAGAAATCCTTTCATGTTATTTTCCAAGATAACTCAAAATCTTAGTATAAGCTCTGAGACCTTTCATGATCTCACTGGCAGTTTCACTATCTTTATTCTACCTTATTCTCTCCATTGATTTTGATGCCTTAGTCATATTTTCGTTCTGTTCTACAAATATGCCATTTACCATCGAGACTTCATATGTTTCCTATGCCACTGATGTTTTTGAATAGCATCTGCTAAAACTTTGCATCTGAATTCAAAATCCCCGCACTCAATGAGATCTGTTACCTATTATATATAAATATACAAATCCCAGCTAAATTTAGCTATTAGAAGCTCCAAAAATTTGTCAACAGAGATTTCCCATATAATTGTTTTATTCTTTTTTCATAAAGCCCATTTCTTGCCTAAGAAATGACCACTGCTAATTGGTATACAGGTGGTGAACCTATAGCACATGTGTTATTGTTTTTCTTTTAAGATAAAAGATGTATGAGCTGTGTTTTCTAAATTAAAACCTCAGTATTCAGATTTAATTGCAGTGTTGCCACTTTGTGATAAATGAATGGGTTTTGGATTGCAGTTTGGGCACTTGAGTCTTTATAAGGTTCACCATCTTTAGCCTTGTAGACTTTTATAATCATTTATATAAAGAAAGCTTTGTTCTTTCATTTTCACAAAAACATCATGTTATATGTGTTATCTGATGACATTTTTATTCACTAAACTGTATGTTTTAGAAGTTTTGTCTTTTAAATTGAATGTATCATTTATCTGAAATCTATTGAAAAGTATTTGTGTGATTTCTAAATTTGATTAAATGTAGTGCTTCAGTAAGTTTCCCTATACAAATGTCACTTTGTAAAATAGCTAATATTTCTATAAAGTATAATCTTTTTAATGAAGTTTATTGATATATTTTAGATATACATAATGATCATATTCATCATACGGAATTTGTACCTCTAGATGATATATCTTGATTCTTTTTTTCCCCATTCCTCTCCCCTCCCTTCAACCCCTTTCCTTCTTTCTTTACAAAAGCTTTGTTGCCATTTTTTCCTTCCTTTCTCTTTTGCTATTATCAAGAAATCAACCAATAACAGATGCTGGCGGGGCTGTGGGGAAAAGGAACACTGCTCCACTGCTAGTGGGAGTGTAGACTGGTGCAACCACTGTGGAAATCATTGTGGAAATTCCTCAAAAAAACTAAAACTAGAGGTTTCATTTGACCCAGCTACTTCCCTTCTTGGCATCTTCCCAAAAGAATTAAAAGCATCATACCCAAAAGAATTAAAAGCATCATACACACCCATGTCTATAGCAGCACAGTTTGTAATAGCTAGATCTTGGAAACAGCCCAAATGCCCATCAATGGATGCCAACGAATGGATAAAGAAGATGTGTGTTTTTAATACAATGGAGTATCACTCAGACATAAAGAAGGATAAACGAGACATTTCTAGGTAAATGGATGCAGTTTGAGACTATATTCTTAAATAAAATAAATCAGACATGCGTGTAAATATTCCATTGTTTCTCTGGTGTAAGAAACGTAAAGTGTAAATAAGGACCAAAATGTATAATAGATATTGTGAAATAGAAAATGTTCAAATGGGAAGGGGAACTAAGGAGAAGGGAAAAGTAAAAAAGAGAAGTATAATCTTAGAAATGGCATTGATAAGTTAAAAGTTCTCCAGGGTTATTTGTGTTTTCACTTTTTCATAAAGTTCTTCAGTATTCTTATATTTTTCTTCATCTATTTGATCTTTAGAATCAATTTGTTATCTATGCAAAAACTGATAATAATATGATTAGGGATATGACACAAATAAGTTCATTAAAATAATATGCTAGAAGAATGGCATTAAAAGACATTTTAGATACATATCGCTACATTTAATTAGATAATAAAACTATTTAAGTATGGCCTCAAATGGTAAAGAATTAAACCTATTATGTAGACCTACCCAGAAATATAGTATATTAAAACACTAGTAGTGATTTTCACCAGTTGTTAGGAACAGATGTTTTTTGTTTTCATATTTAT
>NW_004624821.1:6319925-6347105 GCF_000247695.1 Heterocephalus glaber | reverse complement strand
GAGGCAGGAGGTGGCACCACTGAACTAAATCCCTGGCCCGTTTTCTTATATTTTAACTCACTCCTCTACATTTTACATAATGGATATTGTAATTTATGCAATATAAAATCTATTTCTTACCAAATAAAATAAAACCTGTCAACATACATATCTCGAGGAGAAAAATAATGTAGCTGAAACACTCTTCTACAGAAATGAAGAAATTAGTTTAATTACAGAGTCTATTATTTGTCTTTCAAAAGAGTGTGAATATGGGCTGTTTAATTTTATCATCCAATTTTCGTGTAAAAAAATTCTGTTCTTGTTGCCTGAAGATATTATGTTGTGTGCCAGTAAACAAGGAAAGATGAAGCAGAAATTGAGTATTATTCTTATATTTCAACAAGAACCTTAATAATGTAAAACACATAAAAGTGCTTGCCAGACTCATTTTAAATTTATTACAATAAACTTCAAGTTGGCTGTCAGGGTTACCTAACAATCAGCCTCCATTTCTCACTCAATTTGTTCTCACCCTGTGGAGTTTTTACTTCTCATTTTGCTGAGAAAACTAAGTTGCAATCAGGAGATAACTTCTATGTTCTTGTTCTTCCTCCAAGCTTAACAACATGACTGTCATCATGAGCTCAACTTTCTTTCTGTTAGAATCGATGAACTGTCCATAGTTCTCGTCAGTCTGTCACCACTTTACTACAGCGATGATTCCTTCTCTCTTATCTATTCCCTTTCAAGAATGCTTTGCCTATTCAATCATAACAGTCTTAAAATATGGACTTTTAAGCTATATTTTAATTTTATTCAAGATTTGAATAATAGGAAATAAAAACAATAGAATTGATCTTTTGTAAGGATCAGAGATTTCACAGTGTAATATATGAGGAGGCAATGTCCTTACGGTAGTATACTGTTGGATCTTATCTATTAAACAGAATTCAGTTTGAATCATCCCACTTCTTGACTCTTATATTTCCAACTTACTCTTTCTAGTAACTTACATCCAATGAATTTTAGACCACATGAATTTCTAAATATTTGACCCTATACATTTTCACCATCACCACCATTAATCTGTTGTCTCTTTGTCTTACAAACCCTTTTTTATTTCTGTCAGCATTCAAACATAATATACTATCTTCTACATTTAAAAAAATAAGTTTTTTCTTTTCTGACATCACAATCCATTAACTGTCTCGTTTCTCTAATCCTTCCTTTAGAAATTTTTTAAAAATTCTCTTTTGTTAATAGCTCTCCTCCAGTTGTCTCTTGAACACTGAGAAAGTTTGAATTTCTACTGCTTTACTAAAGCCATTTTGTCAAATAACCAAGGACCTTGTTACCAAAACCCATGTGAACATATTCAATAGTCAATTATCATCTTCCTTCTATTTGTTTTCAATAGTATTTGACAATGGCAACTGTGCATCCTTTGAAAATACTCTTTCCTATCCCTTGACTTTTCTCTTTCTCAGCATCTAAACATTATAGTATCCTACAACTTAGGCTTTATTACGTTCTAGGTATGCTCTTGACCAGTGTTATGGCTTTAAACTCCATCTTCATGCTAATTACCTTAAAAATGTGTTTAGTGCCAACCTGTCCTCTGCTTCCAAACTCACACATTCTACTGCCCACGGAATAGCTTCCTCAGATTTCAAATAAACATTTCAAATTTAATTTGTCCAAAACTGAAATCTTGCGTCCACTCCTAATTTTTCCTCATTGTGTTCTCTACCTCAGTATATTAGAAAATAAGTTGGCCCTATCATTGTTACATTTCATCTTTAAATTTTATCCATCACTTCCATAACAGCACCTTAATGTCACACCTAAATGACTGCAGGGTCATCTGAATTCTCTGCTCCCATTCTGTGCCCCTAGTTCCATTCTCCATGTCACATTTGGAGGGGTAATATAAAATGTTACATCTCTGCCTTTAGCTTCCAGTGCTTTTTCTACTCATGTGGATTAAAATGTCATTACCATGCCCTGTGATTCCACTCAGCTTCCTCTCCACCATGATTTTCTGACTTTCTTCTACACCTTGCTCCATCTGCACTGGCCATTTGCTGTTCTGTGAAAGCTCTGTGATATCTCCAGGCCTTCGGGCATACTAAACCCTCTTCTGTTGACTCTAATAATCTGACCTACCATCACCTCCTGATTTAGGTTTCTTCTCCATATAATCATCTCCTAAAAAGATTTTTCTTTAAAACTGTAAAGATTACAAACTTCCTAAGCCCTGACTGTTCTCTTTTCTTAAATTTGTTTTATGATTCTCCTTGACATGTTACCACTAATTTTATACTGTATTAACTGATTTTCTGCATCCCAACAGACTGTAAAGTTCATCAGAAGAGGAACTTTGGTTTGTGACTGTATTACTAATGTAAGATACAGTGCCTTGCAAGTAATAAGCATTCTATAAATATTTGTTGAATAAGGAAACAAAATACATCATACTATTTGTGCCACCTAAATTCTTAATTGCTTATACTTTAACCTCACTAACCTCATGGTTAGGCAAGAATTTTATGCTTACACATTTCACCCATGAATCAAAAACCCATGTTAACAAGGTGTCTAGAACCTTGAGGGCATTTTTAATATATAAGTCATCACAAGGATTGAGAAAATGGATTAATGTGTGGGAAAGAACAGCTCTCCAGAAGCCTACTCTACTCAAGTGATTTTGGCTGGCAGTAAAATGTCTCTGGTCTTTTCAGAGGAATATTTTTCCCCCAAGGTTCCTGGCCTCTTGGCAGACTGTGGTTATAATTTTGTATGAAAAAAATCTCAGGGCTTGGGAAGCTGAATTCTATTCCCAGCTCCGCTAATTACTAACTGCGTGACTTTAGTCATGTGGCTCTTCCCTCTCCAGGCTTCAGATTTCTCACCTGTAAAACCAAGGTAATTATCCTGACAGTGGTTCCTAAGGATGTTGTGAGGAACAGTTAATGATAATAATCATTAAAGAATTATTTCCATCTTCGTTTGGCTATTAATTAAGTGCCACTGTGTGCAGAACTCTATTAACTCTCCAAGAAGCAAAGTCAATGGATAACAAGGAATGTATCAGACAACCTACTCAAGTATGGGAATCCCTAATACCAGGTATAGAAAGTGATAGCCTTGTGTCAAAAGAAATGACCTTCCATGTGGCCACGATTTCCTGTCATCTTTTCTATTTATTTGAAACTTTACTTTCTTAGTGGTGAAGAGGCAGGAGAGAGAAGCTACAGTGGTTTCATTTAAGAGAGTTTCAAAGCATTAATGGATCTCAGCAGTTCTCTGTTTCTGCTCCATACTTTTGAGTTTAGAGATAAACTAACTGACAACCAGATTTGAGAGTTTTCTGTATTCACCAGACTTGGTCTCTAATCTCCTAATCCCCGGTTCACTGTACTAATTGATATGCTAGGATGCCTTTTATTGTCCCAAGAAAACCATAGTGGCCAAATTTTATTGCAGGCAGCATAAATGGCTCTCTCTTTTGTGACAAGAATCTAAGGAATTTTAGACTATTAATTTAAGAAGTACCGCTAGTCTAGAGCTCTCCTTCGGTCCTGAGGTAAAAATTTAACAGAAGATTCTCATATTCTGATAAAAGATGATCAATAAGAAGAAACATTTTTTGAACCTCCTACCTCATTCTATCTAAAAGTTTGACTAGGCATTATAAATGTTATTTCAGTTTACCTTTATGATAACCTTACAAGAGAAGTATTACAGTTATTTAATAAATGGAAGTTGTTTTAATATATATTTAATAACAATACCAAGAAGCTTATGTAACTTGTCTAAAATGACATATTTATTAAGTAGTGTACTTAAGATTTGAATCAAGATTTATCTAGTTCCCAAATTATTTTCTTACCACAATATAATATAGAAAAATGTGCTTCAATTGAAACGTATGCATTCTTTGCAGTAGGAATCAGTACATTTTTCTGTGAAAGGCTGAACATTTTAAGTTTTTGGTCTACAAAGTTCTGTTCCATTGATTGGCCTCTGTCATTCAGCATAAGTAATATATAAACAAATGACAATGGTTGTTTTCCAATAAAACTTTATTTACAGAAACAGGTGGCTTGCTCACAGAAATGGTATTATGACTTGTGCCTAGATAACTCCCCAAATCCAGTCATAGGTGGAGGTTTTTCAGAGGTGGCTGGATCTACAGTGTGTGACACTGGAATTGATTCATGGTGCAATGCTAGGATCAAGGGCACTAGGATTAAAGGTGTGAGTGCTACCCACCCTAAGTAACCTGGATAAGATATGAGATAGGAAGAGCTGTGGTTGTACCTTGTTGCTTTGCTATCTTCTGCCTATCACGGTCTCTTTCTCCTCTGTGATGCCCCTCTGCCATGTGCCAGCTGATTATGGACTGAAACTTCTACAAACTATAAGCTAAATAAATATTTGCCCCTTTAACTTCGGGTGTCAGGTATTTTTGTCTTAGCAACACGACAAAAGTAACAGACAGATGTCTTGTCAACTCCTAGATTAAAGCTCTCTTTGAGTCATATGATTCTGACTCTATGGGAACTTTTCTGCAATGGACACTGTAAAAGACACATAAATTCTATTTGTGATAAGATCAATGGAATTTTTTTCTCCCACTGTAGGAAAGCCAACTTTGCTTTCCATTTTCTCATTCATTTCAATATTCCTGATCTATACACATGCCTGTTCTTCAGATTCTCCTTTTATCTGACTTGCTATCTCCTGGTCCCTTTATTTAATTTATGAGTTAAATAAAATATTAAACATACATTCAATTTGTACCTGTATAAGAATCATTATTTTTCCTTTTTAAAACATAATCTTTTACAAAGCATTAGCATATTCCCTTTACTACATTCTATCTTATAAAAATGTGACATCAAGTTTTTTCCTAAAGTGAGGAAGAAGAAAAGCACAAATACTGCTGGGCCCCTGCAGAGACTCAGAGTCCTCCATTGGCTACATGGTGCCATTATTTTCATTATGTGACATGAAAGTTGCTTCACATCAATCATGTCAGTTTATGTTATAACTGAGAATGTCAACACAATTTCTCTATCTTTTCTGATAGGAAGAAAGTTGCCACTGTGATGAAGTGGTCTCCTCTACAGATTTGACAGTGGTATTCTCCATTTATACTTAACTGGTGCACTGAAGATAAACCACATTGATACTGAAAATAAACATGTTCCTTTAAACTATTTACCGCACTCTTTCAGGCCCCTCTTGAGTTGAATAGTTTAGAAATGAACTCACCAAGGGCTAGCCAATGATAGATATTTACTAACAATCATAGAATCGCAAACTTGGAAGAAAACTGAAGGGTCATTTATTTCACGACAATGAAAACTGAAGTAGTAATATTAACAACAAGAATTAACATCTATTCATGCTGCTTATGTCAGACAATATTTTAAATGTTTTTATATATATAGAATGTCCAGAATAGAACTCCCATTGTCTTGATGTAATGAATAGTAATTCTTTCTTCAATCACAAAAGTAGCTCAGTTTGTATAAATTACAGAAATTCCCCATTTATGTATAGCATTTGATTTTATCAGAATACAATTTTATGATATGAAAATGATGATGGTACGTACATAAAAGTAACTTTTCTTAGTATATCTAGTAAAAAGAGAAGATGTGATTTAAATGTTGGAATTCTGACTATGCTGTGCTCTATTAGTCAGATTTCTTATTGCTGGAACACAATACCTGACACTCACAACTTAAAGGAAGGATAGATTTAATCTGGCTCATGGTTCCCTGGGAGTCAGTCCATGGTTGGCTAGTTGCATGCCAGAAACATAAGATGAAAGGGTGTGATAGAGCAAAGATGCTAAGAACATGGTATTCAGGAAGCAAAGACAGAGAAGAAAGTCAGAAAAGAAAGGGTAAAATAAGCACTTGGTACCCAAAGTCACAACAACATGCCCCACCCAGACTCACCCATGTGTGTGCTCCATTAATCTCCTAGGAATCCCAAGCCAATCAAGCAGAAAATTAAGCTTAACAATCACACATGAACATTACTACTTTCACATCTGTGTGTCCCTCACAACAGAAACAGTACAGCACAGTGCTGAGAGTGAACTACTGCTGCCGATAAAAGCTGGCGCCATCTCCGGGTGATACTGCTGAAAGTTTTCTTGTTTATTCTGCTGAAATCTCCCTTAGTTTGAGTCTCTTAGTCAAAACTTTGGGACTAAATTGACATCTATTCAACGTTGCATATATCAGGCAATATTTTAATTTTTTTTTATATATACAGAATGTCCAGAATACAATTTTGATGTGAAGAAGTTTGTATTATATTTGAACCTCAAAGTAAGAGGAAAATCAAGAAAGTTGCCTTTTTAAAAAAGGTTATGGTCAAAAGAATTGTTACATGGAAAGAGGGAGGAAGAAATAATTACACTAATTGCAAGGACAACCATTAGCATTTTT
Source organism: Heterocephalus glaber (assembly GCF_000247695.1). Next base: position 6,340,650 of record NW_004624821.1, on the reverse strand, counting down.
TAATAATTTAGAAATATGATTCTTTATGTTTGTTTTTATTTTTACAGCCAAAATTTTCAGAGAATGTGGATAATCAGCTACTTAGTAGCATGATTGATGTTTCAAAGGTTGGGGAGATTTTATCTTCCTTTCTATACAAGCACCACTTAGCAGAATAGGAGACAGATATGAACTGTCTCCCTGACCTTGACTAGCAAGTAGAAGTTCTGCTTATCATTCTGAAAAGGAAACATGAATATATACACACACACACACACACACACATCACTCACTCTCTTGAGACATCTGTGTGGTAAACCTGTCAGATTCATCATTCTAGGTATATTCTGAAAACACATTTATTTTGGACAGTTTCAGAGAACTGCCATGAAGTTTAGATTCCATTAACAGAAGGCACACAAACAGAGAAAATCATGTGGGAAATGAGAAGATCCATTGGCCAATAGGAAGTTTTGGGGGAAGTTTCCAAATATCTGCAGCTTTTAATGATGAAACTCAAGAAATATGAGTGAAAAGAGCCAAGTCCCATATTCAAAATCAGCACTCAAAGGCATTTTACTTGTTTCTTCACAAGATTTGCAGTCTGCCTATGCAGTTCCAAAGTGTCCACAACAGTTCACTCGAGCATATTTATTTTTAAGAGCATTACATTAAATTCACTGTTTTTCATTAGAGATGGGAGAATTTTGATTGCCAACTTTAGAATTCTCTTAAAAATAATAGCTTTGGAATTCAGAGTAGCACAGGAACCTTAAAACTTTACTGTTCCATTTGCCTGTGGCTACATTTGACCTCTTTCCTCAAGTCTGCCATTTAAATTTCCACTTTATTCCCTACATAGCCTTGGAAAGAAGCCAGCAATTACTTTTAAATAGGAATCTTTGTAGTTTAAATATCACAGTCTCCTATTTGGTTACAGAAACATTTTACTTTTAATTAAGTTTGTTGCAAAAATCCATGTTTTCAATCAAAGTGAAAATGTACTGTGAAGTTCAAAAAGAACTCACCTTTGGAGAATGTCTCCTAGAGGTGTGTGGAACTTGCAACAGTAACTTGTTTCATTTTGTGGGGAGCTGTTTGCTCTGCACAGTCCAAATTTCAGTGCCTCTGCCCTACACGAATCTAAGAAATAGCCTTCTTATGGTGTTCTTGTACTCAAGCGGATACAATATAACTGTGCCTCCTTGGGTTTACCAACTTACTATAAATATTTTTATGACCTTGATTTATAACCAAAATTGCCAAAGTCATCCAAGAACAAGGCCCTATGGTAAAATTAGTAATCATCTGCAAGGAATTGCATATCTCAAGTTCAAGGACAATAACTACATTCATTGCCACTAGAAATCTAATTTTCCAGTTCTGGGGGGTTCTATAAGTTAAAATATTTTTATTACAGCAAAATAAGTAAATTTTTTTGCTATTAAAGAATTAAGTTGATCCTAAAACCTAACAAAAAGCTTAATAACAACTTTGTTTAAAAATGTAATAAATTGTGGCACTGTCTACTCTATTTTGTGGAAGTTAATTATTTTTTTGCTCAGCAGTGCACTGACTCAGGAGTATTAAAAACATACTACTTACAGAGGACTTAAAATGACTGTCATTTATAGCCTAGTGACGTTTGCTGTCTGTTCAAAGCACCTGGCAGGCATATCAGAAGTTTGGATGGAATAAATGCTCTAAAGCAGGTGTTTATCAGAACAGGGCAATAAGTGGTATTGGAATTAGGGATGTTAAGAGTATAGTTAAAACCTAGTGCATGTCTAGTGCCAATTAAAATACACTGATCTAACCAAAAGCCCGTAACAAATTGATCTCATGACATTCAAAGAAGTAAATCTGACAGAACTTGGCCATGAAATAGATGTCTATTTTAGCCTATGAGCATGCTCACAACCACCTCTGGGCTAGTAGGTGTTGAAAGAAATGTTATTAAGAAACAGAACTCCAGATGTTCCCAGGGAAAAGGTTTGCTCCATTATAATAAACATAATGAAAGGCTGACAAGCTATATGAATGACAGACAAAAATAACAAGCAACAGGGGCCAGGGATTTAGCTCAGTGGTTCCACCACCTGCCTTGCAAGAGCAAGGTCCCGAGTTCGATCCCCGTTACCAAAAAAATAACATTAAATAAATAAATAACAAGCAGTAAATAAAGTAAAATGACTGATGTCTCATGAGAAGAGTCTTCAGTATCTCAGAGCAAATATGGCATAGGAAAAAGGAAGAATTTTCTGAGAAAAAGGAATAAAATTTGCCCACTAAAAACCCTTGGAGAAAGGCAAATAGATAAGTGTTTTCCACTTACATCATTTGTGTCCTCTACTATCTCCAAGATAAGCATACACACTTACCATTATTACTTTTTGAACTATTTATTATGTTACATTTCAAGGCTGTATAAAAGTAAGCATATCAATAAAATGAGTCCTCCTGTTCCACCAACCAGCTATTAATAATTCATGGCCAAACTTGTTTTATCCTGATAACCCCCTTTCCTATTTCCCCTATTTTAAAAATCATGTACCAAACATCATATAATTTTATCTGTCAAAATTGTTATATATCTCTAAAGTATTAGAGTTCTTTTTTAACAAAGCCACATTATGATGATGTCTAAAAATTTAACAGTAATACCTTAGTATCAGAGACAGTTCAAATTTTTAGTTGCCTCACAAATGTTCAAGATGTTTTATGTACATTTTGTTTAAGTGAGGATTTAAATAATGTGCAAATGGTATAATTATTCATATTTTTAAATCTTTATCTCTCCCTGGAATTTATTTGTTCAAGAAATACAATGCATTGAATTGTCAGTTTAAATTTTGCTGACTTTATTTCCACAATATTGTTTAGCAAAGTCCTCTGTACATGTACTATAATTTAATAGCTGGGTTTAGAGTTTATATAAAATTCAAGGTGGCTTTTACTTATTTTTTAGCATTACTACTTTAGAGATGATGCTGAGTTCTTTTATCATGGGTATATGCAATGTACTTCTCATTTTGTGCTATTAGCAGTTGCTGATCCTCAGGGTCCAAGTTCATAAAGTCCTTAAAAAGTGCAAAACAAGACAGACATGGTGGTGCAAACCTGTAATCCCAGCACTTGGGAGGCTGAGGCAGAAGTAGTACAATTTGAGCCCAGCCTGGGGCAACTTAGCAATTTAGCTAGACACTGTCTTAAAATAAAATAAAATTTAAAAAAGGTTGGAGGTGTTAAAAAAAAAAAGGATTGTCAAACAGCATGTAAAATGCACATACATTGGAGATTATATATGACATCTATATTACAAAATTGCAATATCATTATATCATTTCATTTTAATGTATTAGCTACATTTCTTCAAGGAAGCACTTAACCATCTTCAATTTAGTTGCTTATCCCATGATACAGTTCACATAGGAAGCAAAGGATAAATGTAGGCTTTCTTCCCTTTATTCAACAATTATTTTCAAATCATAAATTAAAATTATTATTATTATTAAATTATTTAATTATTTCAACTCATTTTCAAATTATTTTCAAATAATTATTTTCAAATCATAAATTAAACATACTTAAAGTTCTGTATCTCTTGTAGTACTTTTATTCATTCACAAATTGTTCCAAACTTGAGACAACTGAGAGAGCCTCTTGAAATTTGTCTTGAATTTTTTGACTCAATCATCGTGGCCTTTGGTAATTTTCTTGCTATTGGATCTGTAAAATTATTCCAGATTTATACACTTATTGCTACAGATCTGAAGTAAACAGTTTATCCAAATGTTCTGATTCCTCCTGATGGAACCACAGTATGGGAATTGAACATACTCCTGCTTCTAAGATATTGGCTGGCTTTACTTCTCTTCATTGGATACAAGAAGAAAGATTCTGGTGATATGAACCAATGCTTGTATGTTAAAGTCAAAGTCAAGGTTATCGACTTTTACATAATTTTTCCTAAGTCATATTTTCTACTTGTCAAGAACACTGGGGATACCAGAGTTAAAATACTGCATAATTATTCATTTAAAATTGTAATTTTAGGGCCGGGGATGTAGCTCAGTGGTGCTGCTGCCTGCCTTGCAAGGACAAGGTCCTGAGTTCGATCCCTAGTACCAAAAAAAAAAAAAAAAACCCACAAAATTGTAATTTTATCCCACATTATGCACAGGGAAATATACTACAGACATTATTACTAATATATTTACTAAAACTTGTATAGCTTTTAATTCTGAAATTCTATTTGTAATTCAATATAATATGTTAAGGATTATTATAAAATTATTGTGTTCAAAATCACCTAGAATAATTCTCTTCTATGCCTCCAATTTTCTGCTAATTTAATTCATTCATTTCAATACTGACTTCAGAAAATTTAAAATATGTATCTATTTTATGACATATTTACATAGTCTAATGTCAAATATTTAAAATGAGGCATAATTAAATAATTGCAAACTCCACCTTTGTTTTGTGTTGCACTATCTATTTAAAAGGATAATTGAAAACCAAGTGTAGTGGTACACACCCACAATCCCAGCTTGGGAGGCTGAGGCAGGAAGATCGTGAGTACAAAGCTACCTTGGACTGCATAGTAAGATTCTCTTAAAAATGATTGTAAACAGTGAAACAAAAGGATAGTTAATGTTTTTTAAATATTTTATATTCTCACGTTTGGGTAAATGTATCTATATCATATCAACATTTAGATAGATAATAGCTGTCTTAGTTAATTTCTTATTGTTGGAACAAAATATCTGACACTCAAAAATTAAGGAGGAAAGGTTCCTTTAGGTTTGCAGTTTGTAGAAGTTTCATTCTCTAGTCAGCTGGCTCCAAGGAATGGTAGGATGGCAGAGGAGAAACAGTCCATGGCATGGCAGACAGCAAGCACTCTAGGCAGGACCCTCCTCCTCCCACCAGGCTTCACCTCCCAGTATCACACCCAGCTATAAAGCTGCCAGTGGACTAATCCAGCATCACACACCCATGATCCAGTCACCTCCCCAAAGCCTCACCTATGAGGACATGAGGCTTTGGGGGAACATCTAGATATAAGCCATAACAGTAGTATATCATATTTTAACTTACGGCTTGGTTCATGAAGGTGTTTTTGTTCCTATATTTAATATAATTTCACATTATCCATTTATAGATTGTTTCTATTGGTACTATATTAAGAACAACATTCAAATTAGCTAGTAAACTTTTCTTCCTCTCCCCTTTTTTTTTTTTTACCTCTAGTTAATAATTGCTGGTGTATTTTTTTTCTTTTTTTGTACTGGGGATTGAACTCAGGGCCTTAAAATTGCGAGGCAGGTGGTGGAACCACTGAGCTAAATCACCATTCGCTGCTGTATATTTTGATATGTTCTTCTCATTGACTTATTTTTTAATAAACTTACTATGCATTTTGTAATAGTCAGGTTTTTTATTTCGAGACTTCACAAGGAGGGCATAAATTACTTTCATTTTCTCATATCTTGCCATGAACCTCTTCCGATGTGTAAATTCTTTTTAGCTTCAAATGCTACATTCAAATTGCAACCCTGAGCAATGCAATAAGGACTTCTTGGCTATTTGGATCCAATTACTCTCAGACCTTTCAAATATCATTCTCACACTGACATTTTTAAGTGTAATACAAACAGCTCTAGTTTATGTACTTTGAAAATGAAGTAGAAAATTCCTGAAACTGAAAAATATCTTTCAAGTATACTAATGCTGATCTGTTAAGATTTTTTTGGATTATAAATCTTAAGTCATCAAAAATTATGCCATAGATCAATACTTAAAAATAACACTTTTGTGCTAAAAGTATTTTGATTCATTTGTATCTATTCTTTCAATAAAAATGTAAATTTCTTTAGCCCTGTAATACAGCTGAAATATAAACAACTTAGCTAGTGTGAGACTGAATTTTCCAGTTAGTAGGCTGTTTTAGTAAAACTATGCACACTTACCCCTCCATGTCCATGACTTCTGCAGCTACAAATTCAAACTGCAGATTGAGCACTTACTGAGAAAAGTGTATACAGAACTAAAAATGATAAAAAGGTTATTATGTAGAACATATATGGATCAACTTGGTAACAATAACATAAAAGAAACAAAATTTTGCATAAGTCTTTAAGTAGATTTTTAATACAGATTAACTGAGTTTTCAGTAACATAAATAAGAACATCAAAGCTCTTCTAAAAATAAAAATATAAATAATATGGCAATATTCCTAACTAGTTGTATTAGTAAATAAAAGCTATCCAAGATAGTTTTGAGGAGGTGGTAGAAAGGGTATGCACTCCAAAATATTGAGAACTATTATAAAGAAATAATAAGACAGTATGTTATTGGTGGCAGTATACATAAATCAGTGAAACAGAATAGGGTGCACACAAATAGACCCACATCTATGTAGCCACTTGAATTTCTACAAAGGCAGCACTCTAATGCAGTGAAGAGGCATATGAAAAAAGGTATTTTGTCTCTCTCACGTCTTAAACAAAAAGTCAATGCCAGATGGGTAGAATATTAAACATGGCATATAAAACAGTAAATTACTTGAAGAAAATCTTTACTCTCTAGTGTAAGGACTTGAAGTACAGCAAAAAAGCCCATAAATTGGGAGAATATATCCAACATTCTAATATTTTTTAAAAGACTGCATTCAGAATAAAGAGCTCTTACAAATCAGTAAATCTAACAACCTAGTAGATGATGGGCCAATGACATGAACAGACACATCACAAAAAGAATACCCATCAATATTAATAGGGATTAAACTTCACCAGACAAATAAACCATTACCAGTCCTACCATCATGGTTAAAATGAATAAATCAGAGAGTAACCATTATTTCAGATGTTACAGAGTAGCCAGTTTCAATAACTTGCCCTATGATTGATGTCTACCCCTCATCTAGCTTTAACATTACTTACTTTTATTATTCTGCAGTCTAAAGACTACATGATAAATGTAACCATCATTTAAAAATTTTTGATAGGAAAGCCTTCAAAAAGAAGTAAAAGCAATCATATAGCAAGTAGGAAAACAACAGTAAATACCATGGCCTTTATTTAATCAACTTCTCACAAGGGTGTAGCTAGTATTTTCATTTTTTCTTTAAAAAATATTCCATATTTCTCATTGTTCAGCCCATTCCTAAGTCAATCAAGTATTTTTGCACATAGAGCTGACCCAAACGTTTATGCTCATTGGCCATAAGTGCTTGTGATGTGAAGTTTGTAGTAATCTTCTGAGGATTATATCCACTAATATTTGGGAGCATATAATATCAAGGTTACAGCCAAATTCTCTCACCCCCACTGTGTGGAAACAACTACACTTTCCCTTGAGACTAGAGGTCAACAATAGCAGCCTCAGCTTCCAATCTAATGGCGACAAGAGAGCATGTTCTGTTAGAACCATTCTACTTTGACCACTAATACTTCTGAAAAGGTATCAGACTCAGAGGAACAGGGATAAATATTTAAAATGTAGATTATTCTTTATAAGTATAAAGGCATAACCCAGTTTCCAAGCTTTGTTATTTGATCCTTGTATTTTGGATGTGAGAAGAAGAGCAGTGATTTTTTTTTTCCTGTTTTACAGAGTAATGTTATTCAGCTGGTATTGGAAGTAAGGCTTCACTGGACAATTTCACCAATGTATGAGGCAAGGTATTTGTGAATGATGTGAGTACTGAAACTCATGGACATCTTCTCTCTGCTTAACATCTTCTACATTGATATAAGGGTTTTCTGGAAGATACATTGAATGAGATTTCACGCTGATGCAATAAGTGCTAAGCTTCAAAAAAATATGAGAGACATGAAAAGTAAATTCTAAAATGAAAAGGTTTTATTCCAATAAGGAAAAAAATCTATATTCCTTTTGTATAAAAACAAAAATCCTTTGTAATCAACCTTCCACTGGGGCTGATCCTTCTTGGATATACGCACCATCTTACAACATTAGACATGATCGCTGTTGCTGACAATTTGATAGTGTTGCTATCACTTATTTGTAGCAGTTAGCCAGGCTAGCCTTGGTAAGCAAAGGTTTGTGTTTTGGGAACTTTATGCTTTTTATTGCTGCCACATTTGATAAAGTGTTTAGGAAGGAACTGAGCAAGTACTGGGATGATTGCATAAATTAAATCTTATTAAAATATGGGCTTTCTTTAAAAAATAGGGGCTTTCTTCTCTACTGGATTATTACTGGACTCTATTGTAGTGGAGATATTTTATTGAGCATTCACATGGGGCACAGATATTCTCAGGATTTTTGTCTATTCTGAAAGGTCCAACAGGCTAGCTTCCAAAAAACTTCCCTGTTACCACTCTACCAGTATTTTTTCTTGTCAAATCCTTACTTTCTAGCCAACTTAATATGAAATTTTACAGATTCTGACCTTGGAAAAAATAATCTTTACAGAAAAAATGATCAGAATTGAGGCATCCAGATAAAAGTGCATAGACTTTTTTTTTTAAATTCTAGGAATAATATTAATAGGATCAAGAAACATGGGCTCTGGATTCTATCTTAAAGTTGGGTCAAATCTCAATTGGACCAGTCATGAGCTAAACAATAATAGGAAAATAACATTTCCTCTTCTGGACCATGAGATGAGTAACAATGCCAACACCATTAGAGATGTTTTGGTGGTCACATGAATTAACACTTACAAGAAGTCTTAGAAAAGATTTGGTACATAGTAACCCTTCATTTAAACTTATTATTCCACAAATACATATTGAGCAACTTCTATGTGCTGGCACTTTTTTAAATTAGTGAAAAAAGTAAATTAAAAAAAGCCAATAGATCACAGTAATACATCTCCTAACAACTTATTGCGAAAATGTGCTTTCTCAGAGTCTGTGGCTATTCTGACCTAGGCTACTCCATATATATTTCTGCCAGGTACCTGATGGCAGGAAGTCCACTCAATAACAGTTCTTTCCACCAGAATTTAAAGCATTTTAAGAACACCATCTAAAGTATTTGAAAGTATTCTTATCCTTTGCTCTCTAGCCTATTCTTAAGCCAAAGCCTGTAGATAAAGTTTTGTGTGTGTGTCTGTGTGTGTGTGTGCACGCGCACGTGTGCTCAGTAACAGCTCATAGTAGATGGACAAAGATCAAAAGCACTTTCCTTGGAATTAAAAAAAGATTTTTAAAGATTATGGCAAGAGCCATTCTGGCTTTAAAAAAAAAAGATCTATGATAGGCTAAGGGTGGATCCAGGTTGACACTGTCCAGCTTATTAAACAAATGCACTGTGGGAGTCTTTGGCCAATTTGTTCACATCAATAAATCTATTCATGAACAATTTGTTTCAAATGGGAAAAAAGTTAGATCCAAGATACATCATGTAAAGTACAAGATCCCAATGATAAATATAACTGTATTGTATACCTAAAATGTACCAATAAACTTAATGGAAAATAAAATAAAATAAATTTTTAAAAATTTTGTTTCACTGATAAAACCACCACAATGTCAAAATCCATAAATAAAACCAAAATTTTTAAAAAGTTTTATTTCCAAGTAACTTTAAACTTTGTTATGAGCTGAATTGTGCATACCTCGCCCAAATTTATACATTGAAGCACTATCTCTCTTACCCCCAGTACTTCATAATATGACTGTAGTTGGAAATAAGTATTTTAATGGGGTGGTTACACAAAACTAAAAAAAAAAAAAGACTGATTTAATTAGGTTAGGTAGGCCCTAATCCAATCTGACTAGTGTTCTAGTTTAAAAAGAAAATTCAGACATGCAAGAAGCACAATGTGAGGCCATGTGAGGACATAGTGGGAAGGCAGCACCGTCAAACCAAGAGAAGAGGTCTCAAAAAGCAAACCTGATACCTTGAGCTTGGACTGCCACCCTCTAAAACACTGAAAAATAAATTCCTGTTGTTTATTTACTTTGTTATACTTTGTTATGACAACCCTAGCAAACTGGTATGGATTGATAGAGGCTTCCTGTCACGCCCTCCACCCCGCTTCACCTAAAGTTCGTATCTTATATAACTACAGCATAGTTGTCAACTTCATACCATCTAGATGTTGGTGATGTATTTATAGATTTTTTTTCCCCTCTCTGTATCACTTTTCTCTCTTATTTTTACTGTAAGCACCAGGCATGTTGAATTCAGGATTTACAGGATAGAAGAAAACAGAAGGTACATTTGGAGGTACATTTAGATTTCTCCTAAAAAGTTATATTTAATACTTGGAAAATGTAGTTAAACTTTTACAAAGTATTGCAATGACTGACTGCAGTACTCAAGTATTTTTTATGCTAACTGTTAGGTTCATATTTCTGATCAGTGTTATATCTTTCACATAAGCCTATGAGGCTGTGAATTCCACTTTTTACAACTCTGCAGCTCTATGTGAGTCACCGTTTGTTTCCAGTAATCACAAACCCATAGATCTGAACACATAAGCATATGCGATCCTCTCACACCTGAATATCATTCTCTGCAATGAGGCAAGAATCATTCTATTGACATCATTCAGTTGCTTTGAAATATCCAATCCTATAAAAATAACTACTTTAGACTGTGTATTTTCTTCCTTAATCATTCCCCATTAAATTAAGTCATGGCAGCATTTATCTACTTGGTGCTACATGTATTTTTTCAAATACAAACCATAAGATAATTAGCTATGTCTGAATTATGTACCATGAGATGCTAATTCATATTCATAAAAATGAAAAAAATCTTAACATCCTTCATTTCATCTCTATCCAACACCCAATTCCAAACGCTGCCATGTCTCAGAAGATGTTTCCTGCAGCCAACTCCAAGATAAGAATCTTATTATCAGTTGCAATTCTTTCTCTTCAACAATAATAAGCTGGATTTACATAAAAAAATAAAAGGGAATTTATTGGTAGGATAATGGGCAGCTCACAGATTAAAGACATTTCACATCAGGGTTGGATCTGGAAAGGACAATAACAGGTATCTCCAAAATTCTTCAACTTCTTCCCCATTATTCCATCAGCTTATTCAAGATTCATATTTTCAGAGGAGAATCTCATTATCCTAGATGTTGGGAGAGACAGCTTTCAATCTCTACCTGAGGCATCATAAGGCACAGCCAAGCAGAGGCACGCTGACTGTCTACCACTTCTATCAGGTGGAGAAATAGCATTTCCTACGGCAGAGTGGAAAAAAGGTGAGAATTTTAAAAAATAACAGCTGTCCAGGACAGGGGTCAAAAGAGAGTCTAGAATGGAAAGAATCACAAGTCTGAGGTGAAGCTATTTTAAGCATTCCATGGTTTTATGGTAAAGTGTCAGCAGTGCCTGGTTGTTCTTTTCCCATATTCCCATTATTAAATCACTCATAAAAAGTTCCAAAATAAAAGTTTAAACAGAAACAGACATTAGAAATGCTAGGTAATAGCCTTTCAGATCACAGATGGAATTTCTTTTCATTTAGAAATGTTAGAATAAAGCACTTTGGCAGAATTGCAGAACTGTGCACAGGGAAACAATATACAAAATGTCCCAACCAAAACAAATGCCATAAGTCTAGTTGAAAGTTGCCACCTATGTATGGCTTTTAATGAGACCAAAGCTCTGCTATTCTAATTCATCCCCTGTAATACAGTTTCCATTGTGTAGCATTTGCTTTCTTCTCAATACTTCAAAATAAATCTTTTGACTCAGTATTTCTTTTACAATCTTATTCCAAAGAAATAATAATGATTATAGCTAACATTTTTATATGAAAATGTACAATGTAAAATGAAAGGGTTAATGGAAAGCCACACTAAATGGATTTTTCAAGGGAATTCCTAGGAACAATATAAAATAGCAAACAAAAAAGAGAAACTTCCATAAATTTCAGTAAAGTAACATTACAACACCACAGGGTAAGACACTGACTGCTAACAGTGTTAGATTAAAAAGATCATGGAATAAATACGTCCATAGTGATGAAATTTTAAATAATCATAGATAATTTCAGATCCAGAAAAGCCATCATTTAATAACAAAAAAAATAATGTGCTCAGTCAATAAGGGTTCCAAAATTTTACCATACAATATTATGAAAGTATTGCTGAGGAAGTGAAACAGCAAGAAGAGAAACAAATATAAGTGGATGTTTTGCGACATGGGCATGTAAATATCCTAATGATGTTAACTCTTACCTAAATAAGCAAGACCAAAAAGAGATACTAACAATAATCCAGATTTGAAATTCTAGATAAATTATATAATGGTAGGGGTTAATAAGTGATTCAGTGGACTCATCAGAGTAAAAAGATAAATTTCCAGGGTAATTATCTAGCTTTGGTAAAGTCAGTGATATTGGTAAATGTAACAAACCAGTAAATGAAAATAAAACAAAATACACTACACAGTTAATAAGAGATAATTATTGGAATTTGAAAAGTGGATTGAATGAACTTTAAATATTCAAGAAAACTAAAGAATTTTGAGCTATCTAATGAAAGAGAGAGAGAGAGGAAAGGAGGGGAAAAACATGTCAATGGAAGTTACAAAATGTAGTGGAAGAAATTTAGTTCTGATAAAACAGTGTGCTGAGGGTTCTGACTCTAGCTACATGGAATAAGTGGAACCAGATTTGCTCTCCTAACATAAGTAGAAAAAATATGGGAAATAATGATTTTGGGGCATCAGATCACAGGCAGGGTAGGGCTGTGACCCCTGACAGAAGAAAACCAACAATGTGAGCCTGTGATTTTACCAGCTTAATACCTGGAGGCAATCTGCAGGGCACAGCACAGTGAGGCGGACTCAACTCTGATATTCTCACTGAATTGAGGGACAGAGTTTGGAGTTTGAGGAGGCTAAGTAAAATAAGCTAGAACTTGTAGGACAACGTGCTGGAGAGGAGGGAGTCTAGAGAGACAGAAAGTGATACATTCTCAGAATAAGAGCAAAAGAGAAGAAAATCTGAAGGACACCGAGTATTTAGCTAAATATGAATCTTTACAGTGAAGAAGGAACCTACCCAAGGCTGAGATAAAAACTCTTGGAGAGAAGCAGGGATAAAAAGAAGTCTAACAATTCCAACAGTTCACACAAAATTGGGAATATTGTAATTCATGGGAGCACATCATATAAAATTTAGGAGGTTGTTACTTTAGTAAGCTGTGTTACTTCATAACCTTTGACTAATGATACTCTGAACGTGTCATACCAAAGTTTAAAAGCAAGACTTTAAATGATCAAATCAATTAGGATTGATCCAGTGAATTCCAAGAGATTTACTGGAACAAAATCCAATGCTATTTTAAAAAATAAAACAATGAATAACTGAATAAGCACAACAAAAATGAAAAATTCATAATATCTGACATCCAATAAGGCATTGTCTGGTACGTAAATGCACAGGCAAACACTGTCATTAATCAGAATAAAAATCAACAATAGAATAGAACCAAGAATGAGATGCAATAGGATTAGTAGACAAAGATAAAAAAGATATTATAAATATGCTATATATGTTCAAAAAATAACAGAAAGCACTATAATAAAAAGATATATAAATGCTAAGTATAAAAGTAGAAATTGTAGAAGTGAAAATATACAATCTACAAGGTGAAAAATATAGTGTATAAAGTTAAAAGAAATAAGCCTAGTCTGGTGGTCCTTATCTGTAATTGTACCACTTGGAAGGCTGAGGCAGAAGGATTGCTGTGAGTTCAAGGCATTGTGAGACTTTGCCTACAAAAAACTAAAAACCAAAACAAAATAACAACAACAACAACAAAGAAGTTAAAAGGATAGATGCCACTGCAGCACAAAAGATTAATGATTAGGAACTTGCTATAGGAACTTCCTAATAGCAATCTGATTGCTATTAGGATAGAAATAGGAAATATCCAAAATTTTAAAAGGAAGAAAAGTATTGAAATATAAAGAATATCAGTAATCAATAGCACAATGTAAAAGAGATAAACTATGTGCAGTTGAAATTAAAGAAGAGAAAGATGAAACAACAGAAACAATGTTTGAAGGAATATTTACCAACATTGTCCAAATTAAGCTAAAACCACATATTTACAGGTCTGGAAAACTCAATAAACTTCATTTCTAAGAAGTGTAGATAAAATTACATTAAGGTAAACCAAAACAAAATTGCTAACATCAGTAATACACAGAAAAATCTTAAAACTAAACATAGAAAAAGATTTATAACATACAGAAATAAAAAATAAGGATAAAAACAAGTTTTATCAAAAAATGAGCAAATTAAAATGATAAAATATCTTTACATACATGGGAAGACTTTTTTAAAGAATTCTTATTGTTGAGAATTCCTATTGTAAGTGAAAATATTTTCAAGTTTGGAAGTACAATATGGATTTATGCAGGCCAAAATGCACTGAAGGAACATATCAGAAGAAGATTATTGTTATAAGGAAATTTTTACAAGACAATGTTTCTACCCATTTTGATCTACACAATGACACAAAAAGTGAAGCAAGGAGTTAAAATGCAGAAAATAGGTTTTCTTACAATTAATATTTTAAGAATGTATTTGACTTCTTACAGAAAATAATAAAAATATTATTAGGTCTATAGCATTTTTAGAAGTGAGATTCTTAATGACAAAAGCAAAAACAATGTAAGACTAGAAACATACTTTCATATTACCTATCTGTTCATCTATGTGCATGTGTGTTTCTGAACTACAGTAAGTGAATTAGGATTGTCATAGTTTAAAGCTATATAGGTGAATTAAAAAGGTTGCTAAATATTAAAAAAGATGTTTACCTACTAAGTCAGTAGTATAGACAAATAGAATAAAATAATGTAAGAAAAATAAGAAAAAAGGGAAAGAGAACAGAAAATACAAACAAATATAAATAGCAATATATAAGATTTGAATCCAATAATGTCAAAAGTTATGTTAAGTATTAATAGTCTAAACATTCCAGTTAAAAACTAGAGGTTGCAATATAGTTTTTAAAAAATTTAACCATATGCAGACTATAATAAGCCCACTTTAAATGCAAATATATGTAGTTTAAATGTAAAATAATGGAAAGCCTAGACCATGCAAATATAAATCAAAAGAAAGATAGAATACCTCTACTAGTATTAACCAAAGAATAGCAAAGAAAAGGTTGCCCAAATTAAAAAGGGAAATTTTATAATTATAAGAGCATTTATGCATAAAGAATTAATAATCCTTAAATGTGCATGCACCTTATAATACAATTTCAAGATTAAAAAAAGTCAAAACTAACAAAAGTGAAATAAGAAATAAAGAAATCCACGGAGTTCAAAAATCTTAGCACTCCTCTCTCAGTAATTAATAGAAAAATGTAGAGAGAAATTCAGGAATGATACAGGAGAGGTGAATATTGCTATCAACAAATTATCTAGTTCACCTGTGTAGAGCAATTGCTCCAACAACAAAGTCACCCAGGTAGACCATAGATATAGGTCATACGCAGGACAGGATTATAAAACAGGTTGACTTTTTTAAGAGGACCGAAGTAGTAAGAAATGTATTCTATGATCAAAATGTAATTAAATTATAAATATGAGAAAGATATATAGAAAATTGTCACGTAGTTTGAAATTAAATAGGTCATGGTAAAAGCAAATAGGAAAGAGAATTACAAAAAATCCAACTACTTAAAAATAAAATCACAGCAAATAAAAATGTGTGAGATGCAGCTAAAGATTTTAGTATAGAAATAATATCATTAAACAATTATGTGAGAAAAGAAAAAATATCTCAAATCAATCATCTGAGGTTCCAACTTAAGAATAAAAAAAAGAACAAAGGGAATAAAAATAAAAGGGATAGCTATTATTTCAGCTCTAACAGATGTTAAATGGCTTATAAAATGTGCAAGATAAATTCCAAGCTAGATGTCTTCTAACAAACATTTAAAAAGGAAATATCAATTCTGTATAACTTTTGTATAGAAAGAAAATAAGAAATATATAAACATGTTTTAATTTTTTTGATTTGAGATATACTCTATATGAACCCTGATAAAGACACTGCAAAAAACTATAGATCAATATCTTTTAAGAACAGGAAAGAAATTCTTTGACAAAGTAATAGGCATTGAATCTATCAGAAAAAGGTAAATGGATAATGTCCAAATAAGCTTTATTTCTTGATACAAGAAGATTTAAAATTAACCAATGTGAAAATTAACCAATATAATTCATCATGTTAAAGAACAAATATGCGAAACTGAAAGTGTAAATAAGGACTAAAATGTATAATAGGTAATGTGAAATAGGAAGAAGAGGGGCAAAGGGGAAGGAAGTGGGAGGGCTAGGGGAAAGGACAGAAGGGAATGGGATTAATATGAGAAAATGGAAAAATAGGAACAAAATCTTTGTAAATAGGAAGCAATGGAGGGGTTGAAGGGAGGGCTGGGCAAGGGTGAAAAATAAGAACCAAGAGAGATTATATAAAGGTGCAAATTTCCAATGATGAATGTCATTATACTGTATACCTAAAATGTACCAATGATTAGAATAAATAATCGATAATGCAAAATAGGAAGAAAAGGTCCAAAGGGGTAGGGGTAGTGGGAGGGGCAGGGGAAAGGAAAGAAGGGAAAGGAAAAATGATGAGAAATGGAAAAAATGGAAATAAAGTCTTTGTAAATAGGGAAGGGTGGAGGGGGTGAAGGGAGGGCTGGGAATGGGGAAAAAATAAGAACCAAGATGCATTATGTAAAGGTACAATTCCCAATGAGAAATGTAATTGTGTTGTATACCTAAAATGTACCAATAAAAGAATTTAACAAAGAACAAATATGATAATCTTAATAAATGAAAAAAATACTTGGATAATATCCATCAGATTTCTGATAAAAATTCTCAGTAAACTAGGAATGTCAGGCAACATCATCAGCCTGAAGAAAAAGGGGAAAGCACCTACAAAGAAACTCCAGCTAATATCACAAGTAAAGATGAAAGCCCAAATATTCTAACTTGGAAACAGTGCAAGGATGTTTAACATCATAGCATTCATTTCTCTGAATATTTTATCAGAGCCCTCAGTCTATGAAAATAAAAATCAAAGGCAATATGTGGACAACACAGTAGGCCCATCTGGCCATACAACACAGCAAAAATCTCTACCATTGTCTTTTTCACTACTTGTAAAACCAATATTTTCATATTCATTTAATATCATATATGGTTGTGACCTTAGACAGAAAATTTCAACAACACAAACACTTCACAGTAGTATCCCTTATCCATGGCCTCCCTTTCCACGGTTTCAGTCAATGATAGTCAACTATGGTCTAAAAATATTAAATAGAAGATTCCAGAAATTCAAGTTTTAAACTGTACATCACCATGGGCAGTGTGGTAAAACCTCACACTATCCCATTGCAGGATGCCTAGGATGTGAATCGTCCTTTTGGTCAGCTTCTTCATGCTGTGTATACTACTACCTTCTATTTGTTACTTAGCAACTCAGTGGGTTATCAGATTGCCTGTTAAAACATCACAGAGCTATGTTCTTATAACCCTTTTCTTTCTTTTTCTTTTCATTTCTTCCTTCTTTTTCCTTCCTTCCTTGTTTCTTTTCTATTCTTTCTTTTTTGAACAGTACTGGGTCAAACCCAGGGCCTCTGTATGCTAGCCATATCAAGTACCCCTATTTTACTTAATAATGACAACAAACTATAAGAGTACTAATAACTGCCATTTGGAATATACCAAAAAGAAGCCATATATGCTTCCTTTAAATGACAACATGAAAATACCTGACTTAAAGAAAGGAAAAATCATTTAAGACTTCCTAAGATCTATGGAAAGAACAAATCTTCTATCCGTAAAATCGTGAAGATGAAAAAATAAATTTATTGTAGTTTTTTGCTGCCACTTCTCAAACTGCAAAACTTATGGCCACAGTAAGTGATAAGCATTTAGTCATTCACTCAGTCACCTCATTTTATTTTATCACATAGGCATGCATTATCTCACATCATCACAAAAAGGAGGGTGAGTACAGTAAATAAGACATTTTGAGAGACCACATTTATATAACTTTTATTACAATATATTGTTATAATTTTTTATTTTATTGTTACTACTAATCTCTAACTGTGCCTAATTTATAAATCAAACTTTATCATAAGTACGTGTGTATAAGGAAAATCCATAATATAAAAATTCCCAAATGCTCATTTCTTCTTTCTCATCACTACATGTGACACAATTTGCTGAGGATAAAGGGACAGACATAATGTAAAGAGAAGGATATAGCACTATAAATTTAAAGTGCTTGGAAGAGATCTGAAGCAAGCTGGTTTTGGAAAATGAAAGAGCACATTAACCAGAAAAATGTAGGATACATAAACCAGTCATATTTACATATATAGTCATATATTAGTTAAATATGCATATCTAGTAAAAAGAGTTTATATATGTTAAGAGTTTATAATTGAGTAGTGAGAAAAGTAATTTAAAAATTAACTTTACTTTTTAAAAAAATTAAAATATATGATTTATTATCAGACTGAGGCAAAGTTTAGGGCTCATGGGACAGTACTAATTCATGCGATAGAGCCAATAATTTGGATAAGCTCTAGAGGCAAACATAATCAAGGTAGGGGATTTCATTGAAAGAGTATTTTCCAACTTATTTTCCAAAGATTTTGAAAAATACATTATGTAGCAGAATACGCTGATTTTCAGTACCAAGCCTCAGTGACATTTCTGAAAATATATGATATGCGTCTTAACCTACATTTAACAATACTTTACATCATATTTGTAAGGTTTCCCAACTGATTTTGAGATGAACTTTTTCATTTTGTATTTATTCCATACAGTTGATATCATGATGCTTCCCATTCTTCATAGGAGGGTTTTGGAACTCATAGGAAATGAGAGCTCTTCTGTTAGTAATATTGCCAAGGCAATAGTAGAGCTAGTATCAAGATCTAACTCCTCCAGATGTTAAATTTTGTAGTCAGCTGAATATAGTCCATATGACCTTTTTTATGCTAACATTCTTCAGTCTGCATCTGTATCTGTTTTACATATTGTTCCACTGAGAAAGATTCCTAAGCAGATGCAGTTTATAAATAACGTGAGAAAAAGAAAGATTTGAGGATACTATATAATAATCAATCTAGCTAAAATTAGTTTCCTTGTGTTTCCAATATTTTCCCTGACACAAAATGGTCCAAGCTCATTGGCTAAGTCTGACAGTAACCAGGTGGGAGATATTCATTTCTGAATTTTAAGTACACTTTAAACAACTTACGTTCAAATAAAGTTTAAATTGTGTCAAGACATTCAAGTCTTTCCAAACCCAGGTAGGGACTAGGTGAGTACAGATGTTGGATTTCAATGCTAAAAATATAATGTTAATCATCAGCCTCATTTTATCCAGACACAGTCTGTGTAGTCAAATGAACTGCTCTGAAAGAGATCTATCATAGGGGACATTTTACCACGATTGTCCTCTTTTTTCCCCCTTCAACTTAATTATATGTCAAGAATCAAATGGTCTTTCCATGTCTCTGGAAAAAGAAACCAAGAATTTAGCTTCAGATCTATTTTTGTCTTGGTGTGACCCCCAAATAGATGTTCCATATTCTGCGTAAGATGTAACTGTTGATAAATCTACCTGTAATACTATGTTGCTGGTATTTATGCACATTCTCTAGTCCAGTAGCACAAACTTGCCATTTCAAAGGCATTCCTGTATAGCACATTTATTTAGGTTAGGGTTAGGGTAATAGCATAATTTATTATCAATATAGAATATTTTTATAAGTAAAAGAGCTAACATTATTAATTATCCTGAGCAACAGACTTAAAATGACGCATTCTGAGGCAAACCAGGGTGCAAGTTCTGTTCCAATGGCATACTTCACAGAGCTAGAGAAAACAATCCAAACATTCATTTGGAACGAGACCCAAAATAGCAAAAGCAATTCTAGGCAACAAAGACAAGGCAGGGGGTATCACAATTCCCAACTTGAAACTATACTACAAAGCTACTGTGATAAAAACAGCATGGTACTGGCAAAGAAACTGACCTGAAGGTCAATGGAACAGATTAGAATATGAAGAAACAACACCAGACACACTCAGCCACCTAATCTTTGACAAAGGAGCCAAACTACTCGCTAGAACAATGATAGCCTCTTTAATAAATGGTGCTGGAAAACTGGGTTTCAACTTGCCAAGGATTAAAACTAGACCTATTTCTCTCACCATGCACTAAACTAAAATCAAAATGGATCAAAGATCTAAATATGAAAACAGAAAAACTAAACCAGCTGGAAGAACGGTTAGGTAGGACTCCTGAAGACACTGATTTAGGAAAATATTTCAGGAACAAAACCTCAGTCACCTGTGAACTAGCACAGAGAATTAACAACTAGGATCTCATCTTATTAAAAAGCTTCAGCACTGCCAGAGAAACCACCAAGAGAGTGAAGAGACAACCCATAACGTGGGAAAACATTTTTACCAGCTGTTCCTCAGACAAAGGTCTACTCTCTAGAATATATAAAGAACTTACAAAACCCAGACCCAATCCAAAATTTAAAGATCCAATCCAAAAATGGGCATCTTTAGTGAACAGACATTTCTCAGACAAAGAAGTAGAAAAAGCACATAAACATATGAAAAAATATTCAATATCACTGGTCATTTGAGAGATGCAAATGAAAGCAACACTGAGATTCCACTTCACTCCAGAAAGAATGGCTGCTATCAAGAAATCAAC
>NW_004624821.1:6290979-6319825 GCF_000247695.1 Heterocephalus glaber | reverse complement strand
GGGGAAAAAGGAACCCTTTCCACTATTGGTGAGAGTGTAGACTGGTGCAACCAGGAAATCAGCATGGAGATACCTCAAAAAACTAGGATTAGAGGTCCCGTTTGACCCAGCTATTCCTCTGCTGCATATCTTCCCAAAAGAATTAAAACAATCATACCACAGCAATATATGTGCACCCATGTTCACAGTGGCACAGTTTGTAATAGCTAAAACTTGAAAGCACCCCAATTGCCCATCAACTGGTGAGTGGATAAAAAAGATGAGGTTTCTATAAAATGCAGCACTACTCAGCCATGAAGAATGAGAAACTAGAGACATTTATAGCTAAATGGATGCACATTGAAGCGATAGTCTTAAGTGAAATAAATAGGACACACATGTGTAAATACTGAATAGTTTCACTGGTATCATAAACTGAAAGTGTAAATAAGAATCAAAATGTATAATAGATAATATGAATAGGAAGATAAGTCCCAAAGGGAAAGGGGAAGTAGGATGAGTAGGGGAAGAGGAAGGGATAGGAATAAATATGAGAAAATGAAAAAATGGAAACAAAGTCTTTACAAATAAGGAGGAATGGAGGGGTGGAAGGGAGGGCAGGGGAATGGGGAAAAAATAAGAACCAAGATACATCATGTAAAGGTAGAAATTCCCAATGATGAGTGTCATTATATTGTATACCTAAAATGTACCAATAAACTTAATGAATTAAAAAAATACTTACAACCCATATCACCATAATATAGATTATTGAGCAGTACTAGTTAGCCATAAATGTTTCACCAAACTAGTGCATTATGCCCATCTTTTGTCTGTATATTTTACCACAATTCTCCTAACCTCTCCAGAATTAGTTTATGTGCTTTTTCACTTGCTTTTGCTTTACTTCTAAAAATGCAGAATGGTACATGAGTTGAACGCTGGAAGAGAAAGAGAGTATTAATTAAAACTTGGCAAAATTCAAATTCTGGTATTTAGTTAATAGTAACACCAAACATCAGTTTTTAAATTGTACCAGGATAGTACAAGTTATTAACAACCAGGAACACTTGGAGTATTAATTAGTTGACTAGAACTGCTATGAAAAAAATACTATGAACAATAATAAAGGTGGTTTAAACAATAGATATTTACTTTCTCACAGTGCTGGAAGATTGAAGTCCAAGATCATATCATAGTGTCAATAAATTGTTTTCTCTTGAGGCTTTGCTCTTCCTGTGCAAACAGCTGACTTCTTGCTGTGTGCTCACGTGGCCATCTATCCCCTCGTGTATCTATGCTCCAATCTCTTCTTGTAAAGGCACAAGTTGTACTAGCTGGGGACCTACTCATAAGAGTTCAGTTTCTTAATTACCTCTTTAAAGGCCCTATGCCCAAACACAGTCACATTCAAAATTAGTGCAGGTAGGAACATATCTCTGGAGGGGAGACACAATTTAATCCATTATATTGCATGAAGATTATATTGAAACTTTCTGTGTTAAAAGTTCCTGTACTATTTTTGCAACTTTTCCATAAGTTCTAACCCATTACAAATAATAAGTTTGATTCAAAACAGTAAAAATATTTTACCAATTTTTGTGAAATCCTATTTTCTTTATTTGTAAGACTAAAAATCTGTTTGAATCTAAAATAAAGAATACAACTATCCTCTCTGTCTGTGCATAGGTTCCTATAATTTATGCTACCTCAACTACTTCCATAATGGTTGTTACACTTGCTTATTTATGTGCTGTATTAAAAATGCAACTGTGGTACACATGCCACTGGACACAACCAGTGAAGTTCTTTATAGGACAGTCAGTTTAGACTACACAAACATAAACAATCACTTTAAAATTGTTTCTTTTTGGTAATCTTAGATAAGACGTAATTGATTTTATTTCTCTACTTATTTTTTAATAGCAATAAGTACTATATCTATTCCAATACAATTAAAATCACCAGTGAGCAGATTTAAGAGATGAATAGGATTAAGAATAGATCACAGGTGGGCACGTTGGTTGTACACTTGTAATCCCAGTTCTCTGAAAAGCTGAAGCAGGAGGATTCCAAGTTTCAGCCCAACTTGGGCAACTTAGCGACTCGTTAAGACCCTGTCTCAAAATAAAAAATGAAAAAGGACTAGGAAAAGGCCCTGGGTTCAGCCCTAACAGCATAAAAAAGATTAGATCATTATTTTGTTATTATTCTCCAACACAGCACAGTAGATATGAGTTTCTAAAGGTGTTTTCATTGCACTTGATTATATTTATTTTAAGAAGAAAATGTTAAAGAAATCATATGAAAAAGCTTGAGACAGTTTTCATTTTATTTGTGGTTACAGCAGGATAACTGTAAGAATCTGTGCAGCTGTTGTTTTCAATGCACTTTACCACACATGTTTTTCAAAGGTCCCTGCAGGGGAATCAGTTTACCCTTAGAATGCTCAAGGCCTCTGAAGGTTTTCAATAATGTGAGAAATCCTTCTGTCTAAACTCTATGGAAGAATCATACTTTCAACAACCTCCACAGAAAACTACTAAGAATCTCAATCTATAACTCTCATGTCTTTAAGAATTGGCATAGCTATTTATATCAGCCCCAAATTGGAAACAACCTAGGTATCCATCAACTGATGAATCAATAAAGAAAATATGGTACATACATAGGATGGAATACTATTTAGCTATAAGAAAAATGAAATCCAGTCACTTGCAACGAAATAGATGGAACTGGAGATTGTTGTTAACTGAAAAGACAAGACACAAAAGACATGTATCACATGATCTTACTCAGATGTAGAAACTAAAAAGTAATTGACCTCATGGAGCTTGAAAGTAAAAGAGGGTTGACAGAAACTCGCAGTGCCAGGAGGGATGGGGACAGGCTGATCAATGGATACTAATTCACAATTAAATAGAAGCAAGAAATTCTGGTGTGTTACTGCACAGTCGGGTGTCTATAGACAACAATAATGCGATGAACATTTCAAAAAGGTTGAAGAAAGGATTTTTGAATTGTCACATAAAAGACAAGTGTTTGAGGAGATACATACATTTAACTTAATTTAAACAGTATACAGTGTATCATAAAATTACATGATGTATCAAAACATTACACAGCACCTTATTAATATGTACAATTTTATGTATTAGTTGAAAAGTAATTTTTTACAAGAGCATCTATAAAGCAAATACAACTCTGAGACCTAGGTTTCTTCCAAGAATTAACAAATCAAAGGGAAAAAAGAAGATAAATTTTATCAAGTTTAGGACATGTCTTTTGCAATGAGACTCCAAAATGTCATTGAATGCTCAGAGCCATATAACTGGTATTTTCTTTAAAATTTAAGAACCATTTCACTGTTCATTTTTTGTTTTAACAGGACTGATGCAGTTTTAATTTTGAAATGCATCTATTGCTGTCACTGTTCAAGCTCAAGTTAAAATCTGCTGTTCAGAGATCCAATTCCATTAGTTTTGTGAGTGTTTTCATATTTGTTCTTTCTTGTGGGCAAGGCAATGCTCCAGAGCCTTGGTGTAATTTATTCTATATATCTTCTCACATTTACTAATTAGTATTACTATCTTTTACATTGTAAATACTAGCTTCATCAATTCCTGATTATGTATTTTACCAGTTTGTTAACATTTATGTCTATTTCAATGTCTACACTATAGGGATAATGATATCTGCTATAAAAGATATTAATGAAGTTACTTTAGCTAAGTGATGCCAATTTCTGGAAAAGAGATGTTCATGAAATTGAAGCCATTTTTATTTGATTAAGGTGTAGTTGCTACAGTTTTTCTTTAAATTCTAGCAAATACATCTTGTCCTAAGTAGGCACACTTGGAACAATGGAAGAGTGCCTGGCTTGGTACTTCCAATATACATTATACATAAACTACACAAGATGAAGTTCTTGTTTTAGATTTTTTTTACTATGTTCTTGTCCAAGAGAGGAAGCTAGAGAGAATAATCTGAGATATGTGGGATTTATTACACAAAATTTCTATTGGCAGTCCCAACATAGCTCTAGATTTTCTATTTGCATACATGTTGTCCATAGCTCTGTTTCCAAAGCCACAGTCATGCCTTTATTCATAAAAGATTAAATAATTTATTTATGAATAAATAAGAGTGACCTTGTTATAAAGGGAACACGTCACTTTCTTGAGTTAAGATAGAGAAACAACTCAGTAAAATGACCACAATTCTAAAGGCAGGAGGGTAACTCAAAAGTCCTGAGAAAGAAACACTGCATCTCCAAAGTATTTGCTCAAGAGTGATGTGAAAAATTTATTTCAATTTTACCATTAAAAGACAATTGATGAGACAAGGAAAATAAAACAAAAAGCAAATGACTAAGCCAGAGGAAACAGAGATTTTTGTTTCGAAGAATGACTATAATTTTAATAGCTGGCATAAATCAAATGAGAAATTGAATGCATCCGAAAACAAGATGAAGGAAAAATTTAAATATTCCTAGACCAGGGTGCAAAGCAATAAAACAGAAGAAAATAAGCATATTCTCACAGACTAACCTGATATGACTTCACCAAAAGCAGCCAGGGCCAGAATTTCACCCAAAAGCAATGGTTTAATATGAGCGGTGAACTCTAGTGAGGATAACTGGAGAAAAAGGCCTTGAAGACTTAGGCAGGACAACCATGGTTACATGAATCCCAGATGGATTTTAAAGGAATGCACAGAAGGTTATTAGAGAATACTCAAAAGACTGTAAGAAAGTTTTATTATCTATATAATTACATTCCACACATGTTAGGGGACTGGGCCCATGAAATGCATGGTATTATGACCACAAGAGAAACTGCAATACAGATAATGCTTTGCTTGGAGGTGAGGCAAGGAAATGACGGAGCTGGTTTAAGCCCAACTTAGATGTTGATCTGATGAGAAAATACCTCCTTCTAGGTAGAAGCATCTAACTCTGGGAGGTGAAGTAGAATGAGATTTAGGTGAACAATAGATGACACTGGTAAAATCAGAACTTTCTCTGTGCAAGAAAATACAGGATATGTTTTAGTAGCAGAATTGAAAAGAGTATGTTACAAAGATTAATGTGTGGGCCAAAAAGGAAAAATTTAAAAATTATGTTGAAATCTACCAAACAATGCTGGATTTACATATGATAGAAAAGAAAATGGCCCAATTTTAAAGGATCAGAAGCTGGACTGAGCCCTGTTGAAGACATAACAGCCACAAAGAGAAATGAAATCATAGGCATAACCTACTACTGATGGCAAAAATATGTTATAAAAGGGCTAGACATTCTATACTTGAAGAGTGATAACATCTTGAGCACAGGTATTGGTCTTCAGGGGCCCCCTAAGCCACAAATTCCATTAATATCTACAGCAGCTATCATTCAGACATCTGCAGGAAGTGATTCCCCAGTTGAAATAAATGTGAAGTTAAAAGAGAAAACATTCATAGGAGGCAGATTTCACCCATCTTATCAATTTCAAAGCAAGAAGGGATGGAAGCTGCCAGTGGAGCCTAAAATGAATAGAGCTGCTTGTTGCAGTACAGCAGGTGTAATCTCAATCTTGGCTGTATATTAGTATCACCTGGGTAGTTATCAGACATGCCACTGACCCTCTCTAGCAAAGAGATGCTCACCCATAATTTAAAGCTCCCAGGTGGTTAAAACATATTGCCAAAATTGAGAACCACTGTAACAGAGGCTATGTGGTATACGACTAGATTGAAGTCACTCTCAGTGCAGGACTGGATGCCAGAAAATGTGGGTAAAGGTGAACTGGTTAATAAGTGCTTTTGTATGAGATCAGAAAGAAAGGGAATTCTTTTCAAGTCTAATGATTAGAGAAACTACCTAAGCTTTGTAAGAAGATGGTGGGGTCCTAAGTGCCAGCCCCCTAGTAAGAAGAGTCAGTATGCATAGGGTGCCTCCTCCCCCAATAATAAGTGCCAAAATTATTCTCTCATTACGTGATTCCTTGCCAAATAAGCTCATGAATTCCAGACCACTAGTATAACCTAGTATCTAAGATTAACAGCAAGATTTTCTCTTCTAGTAGTCTCACTTATTGAAATGTCACCCACTTTCTGCCTTCCACGGACCTGTCAACACTATGTTCTGGGTTTATAAGCATCATTTTGGCTGGGAATCAGCATTTTCTAAACTTTGTGTCAGGGGTTAAAGCAGTGTATATTTTGAAAAATTATTTCTAAAATACTTAAAAAGTGAGGCAAATTAGAGATTTACTGTCAATTTAACAAAACTTCCGGTTCTAAAGAACCATAAGCAACTCACAGAGAACTGGAATTGGATGAAACCATAACTATAAGTATAATTTAAATTTTTAAAATTTTAATTCTTCAGGGATAGTTTGATTTTGGATTTCAATTCCTTTTACTTTGACATATAAAACTGTTAATTTGAAGACTAATTTCTCATTACATCTTTAACTATATGGATAAATTTATTTTATGTATTATTCTTTTGACATTGTATTATTGCAGAATTTTTCAAATTTATTTTATCATGTTGCACAACCTGTGATAAGGTAGTTGGGAAATGTTAGAGATAACTTGGATTGGAATATATAATGGTAAATTTTCAGTTTTCGGCTGTGGTAGGAGTCTAGCAGTTGATTTAATGAAGGTATAGTTCTAACATATTAATTAATTTATTTTGAGACAGGGTCTCACTATGTAGTTCAGGCTAGACGTGAACACACTATGTAGCCTACGTTTGCCTCAACCTCATGATAATCCTCCTGCTTTAGCCTTCCAAGGCTGGGACTACAGGCAAGCACCATCATGCCCAGTTTAGTTTTAACATATTTTAAATTCCTACTTTAAACTGCTCTAGGGAAAATTTATTTCATCTAATCCCATGTTGATAATAGAGGAGTAACAGCAATATTTTGCCTTGGGAATTTAGTATCATGAAGATGAAAAATGAACTCTCCTGATAGTTTCAGTTTTCTTCTCCTGAGACAGATAGCCTCATTCTTAGGTGATCAAAGATTTAGTGCCTAAATCAACATAATAAAAGAATAAAAATCTGATGACCTCTTATTGCAGCCTCCAGAGTTTTTATCCATTCAGTGAGATCCACTGGCAATAGCAATTCTCTCAACCTGTCCGTCACAGCTTTCCTAAGGGTGAAAGAAGTGATATGAAATTCTGCTTTAGATGTAAAATCTGAACATGTATGTCCCAAACTATCATCTCCCTGCCTATATGTGGAAGGAAGCCCTATAGAGATTTATGGATGATTGTTTATGAGATCATTAGCATCTTGGTTGTCCAAGATACTATAAGTATTCTGGATAAAATAAAAACAGGTTGGAATGATGGCATTGAGCTATGATCTCATAGTACAAAATGATAAACTTCCCAACTGTGTGGCTAGGATTCCACCAATTATGCTTTTCTTTATGGTCAAAACAAAGCTAAAAGTGATGCATTGGAAAATAAATCTGTAAAATACTATTAAGTTTTATTAACCATCAGAGAAATACAACTACAATGTAACTTTTGCTTTTGCCAAGATAAAGCATAACAAAGCCAATTACCCTTCTGTCTGAAATAAACAACTGCGCTTGGAGGAAAGGGTGGAAAGCAGAGGCTACAAAGGGGCATGAAAAAATTTCTGTGGAACAATCAACATATTTATTATCTTAACTTGATTATAATGATGGTTTTAAACAATGTATATGCATACAAAATTTAGCAAATGGTATGTTTTATAGGGAGAGTATCATGTCAATTTTACCCTAATAAAACTTACACCCAGAGACATAGTGTAATACCACTAAACAGATAGAATGGTTGAAATGAAAAAGTGAGAGCTTATCTACTGTTACTTCAATTGTAAAAGAGATAGAAATCTTATCTATTACTAATAAATGTAGAACCTGATACAGATCACTTTGTAAAACTGAATGGCTAATTATATGCTAAATATGTACTCAAGTTTGTGTCTCATACAAATTCATATAAATATTTGCCAAAAGGCCCATTCTAGAATATTTATAGCAACACTATTCACAATATTCCCCAATTGGAAATAAAGTGTGATACAATTACAAGGTAACAATGACAAATAATGTACAACTGTAAAACTAAAGAAGCCATGTTCAAAATACCATACAGTATATAGACCAATGAATACAAAAATATTGGATAAAAACAAATTATTCCTTTGGCTAGTCCACCTTTCTATATGTCTATTATACTTCAAAATTGTTAAAAATAAACAGAAAATTTTACATTGAAGAACAGTACTCAAACTGGAAGGCATAAAAAAGTTACCAATTTCTAATATCATCAAGGAATGCACATTTTTCAAAATAGTCTGCCAGTTTCAAATTCTGTTATTGGTTGTACTAGGGTAAGTCTGGAAGAGAAAAACATGTGACTGTGCTCTGATGTTTCACCAGGGATAGAGAAAAACTCTATCTATGTGTGTGACAGATTAAGGGCAGGGAGAAGGGGTGGCAGTGTATGCAGATGTTCATTTATAGTGAGAAAACCCTCTGTAGCTATTTAGGTGGCACAGAAAATTATGTTAGGAAGAGGAGAATACAAGACAGTGTTTTTGAAAGAAGTTGACATCTTAGGTGAAGCAGCAATAGGAAGTTGTATGGAGCATTAGCTACTGACACTATTCTTATTTTAAATCACAGATAAGAGATGAACTGACTGATCATAAACAGGTCAGCTGTTCTGGCCATTATTTTACACCAGGACACCATGAAGTGAATATGACATGTAAGTCCAGGATGCCAATGCCTCTGCTACAGCTCAGTAGGTCCCCACAATGCCTCTTACTGTTCTATCATTTCTTCTGATTATATATGTAAAGAAATATCTTTTAGAACAAGCCTTTTACATCACCTAGTATTCACGGAGAGAAAAATTAATCTTTTGAAAAACTTTACTGAAATATTTAAAACATACAAAATTAGTAAGGAGGATTCCCTTTTTATTGGTTATTCAGTTTCATGTGGACACTGGGTGCAGTCATGATAGTACTCACCAAACCCTGGGTTAATTTAAAGCAAATTCCAAAATTCTTATCATTGTTCCATAATTATCTACAAAGAATAAGGATTTTTTTTGGTCTTGCTTATCATATTATGATTCACATTTAAAATTTAAGTATATTTGTGACAGGTAAAATGTAGATATTAAGGGCACATGTGAGTTCTGACAAATGTATACTCCTTGTAGCCAATGTCCTCATCAATACATACAGCCACCACATCATTCTGTCATGCATATTTCTATTTTCCTATAGATCCAGCATTCAGATTTCTGTCATCATAAGTTAATTTTGACCAATCTTGGAATTCAGTTAAATGGAGAATTAATTATGTTTTCTTTTGCCCTCATTGTTTTTGGGCCTAAATTTTTCTTGTCCTGGCAATCCTAGTACATACATAATTGATAACTTGATGTTATCCACTATCCACTTGTAGAGAATTTCTCAACCTTAACACACACACACAGTATGTGTATGTGTGTGTGTATAATGTATACCTATATATAATGTATACTATATATGTATTATATATATAATTATATAATTATATTATATATATATATATCTCATTTCATGTTGCAAAGAGAGGGTGTCCTATGGATGATAGGATATTTAGCAGCATCCCTAGCTTCTACCTACCAGAGGCCAGGAGCAACCCCTGTTCACCACTGTTACAACCAACATTGTCTCCAGACATGACCATGAACAATCTTGTTATGTAACTGTTTAGTTTGTTTCTGACCAAACTGTTAATTATTTTGTTTACACATGATCTGGCACAAAGGTATAAGTTACATGACTTTGTTAATCAAAACAGGTAGAAAATAGTTTTAGCTCATTTTTATACCTGGTTTTAATTTTAAATTGGTCAGGTTATGATGTTTCTTTGGTAACGGAAACAAATTTCATCAAAGAGAGCTCAGATTTTAAATAGTGGTTTTAAAACGACTTCTTCACACAAGGCCACAGGGCAGATTTAGAAAACACTGAAGCGTTGCCATCCAAGTGTCCTGAGAGCCCTCCACAGTGAGTCTGCACAAGCTGGCAGAGAAGGCGGGTTGAGGTCATACCCTGCAGCATATGTATGGAAGCCTGTGGTCACAAGGACGATCCCAATGACCGGAATGAGAAGAGTCTCGGCCAAAGGTGTCCCAAATGTCCATCTTGTCCCTGGCACAGAATTTGGCTTTTAAATGCCAAGATCCACGGAGGATGGATTCCTTTAGTTTGGATTCCATCTGCCCCCCTTCACTATCTCCAGTTTTTTATTATAAGAACAGATTTATGTTGTAGTATTATCTGTTTTCATTCCAACATTGGGCTAAACAATCTGGTGTGAAAAGGACACCCCAGACTATTACTAGTAGCAGCTTTCATTTACAGCAAAATAAAAAAATAGAGCATAGATTCTGCACCTTCAGTTTGGAGAGGTATTTAAATAC
The DNA here is from genome assembly GCF_000247695.1 of Heterocephalus glaber. The sequence goes on along the minus strand of NW_004624821.1, from coordinate 6,309,358 downwards.
CAAAAGTATTTGAAGATGTTCACATTTGTTGCTGGTTTCTGAAAACAAAATTCATGATAAAGAGAGCAAATAGCAATCTAGACAAGGCATAGCCTCTCTGAGATGATGATTTTTAAGGATTAAGTCTATCTTCACAAAAGAGACTCTAACCTATAAAGAAGTCACAGGCTCTGGAAAAAGGCAAAAATGATGATGAAAGTACCAGTCAAAGTACTTCAGGATATGAAAATTCAACTAGAAAGCATGACAGTCTAACAGCAGACAATAGGGGAAATGACTCTACCACACAGGTGAAGTACCAATATGGATAACTGGTGAATGACCCACCGATACGGACAATTGGCGAATGACCCATTGTAGAGCAGATGACTCCCCACTGTGGAACTGGCTGCAAATACCACTGAAAGTTTAGCGGTAGAGGGAGGGAGAAAATCACCATCTAGGACCCTGTGTGTCTGTTCTGTCTTGCCAGTGGGCCCAGGACCCAAAGCAGCCACCTTTCAGCTGGTATCTCCACCACTTAATTGGAAAAGAGAGAGACACACTGGGAAAAAATGATTTGATTTAAAATGACTTTAAAATAAAAAAGATGGACAGTAACAAGTGTTGACAAGAATATGGAGAAATTGGCACCATCACTCATAGCTGATGGGATATGAAATGGTTTGGCCACTTTGGAAACAGTTCCTCAGAAAGTTAAACATAGTTATCATGTACCAATTCTCCTCGTATGTTGCCACCCAAGATAACTGAAAGCATTAACTTGGACAGAATTTGACCTGTAAGGCACCAGGGGAGAATGTGTGTGCACTGTCCACACAGAAACTTGTACTATAACTTGCAACTGTAAGTGTACTGGAATTGATGGATTTGGTAGGACTTCTCCGTTTTTCCTCTTCTCTGTTTCCTATACAATGTCCACTTGGTATATAAAAGGATACCTTTCACTGAGCTAATGAAATATACTTTACAAATCATTTTCATTAGTGCAAAATATCTGAACTGAATCCAAAAATTGTTACCCAACCAGTAATTCTCACTGGGTGCCACCAGAGGGATCAAGTGGTCCAGCAAATTAGCTTAAGGTTGTGTAACTCCTTCCTAGTCTAATATGGTGGGTATGGAGGCCTCCTAGTGGCTCCCACTCCAACTCAGTCTCTGTCATTCTTGTACATGAATTTATAGAGATCACTTCCCTCCCTTAGGCTCAGACTTTCCCATGTGAATTGTGAGCAGTTTACACTAGATGGACTCTACAGTTCCCCTGGCTTTGAAACAGTCTAACTATTTGATATCACCAATCAAGGAGGAATCACCTGGCTTAGGCATGCAGTGATTTCAGTGTTCTTGGAGCTCACTGCAAATACAAACGATGAATAAAAATTCCCCCAGGGTCTGGCAGTATTGTAGTAGTCTTTGTTTTTCATCTCAGAAACTTAACAATAAATTTCTTGGATAAAGGGGACATTTCCTCCTAGCTTTAACATGACTACAGATATATAGTTCATCTACATACTCTTATCTTCAGAGGACTATCTTGAAAACTAAAGCAATAAATGACTATACTTGCAATAGTATTACTAAAAGTGAACATTTCTAATGCTTATTTCAATGCTTGTTATATACTTGCTGGATTGAATTATTTATTAATGATTTTAACATCCATTTTTCTTGTTGCTTTTTTTCATTTAAAATACATTTTGTCTCATATCCATATAGCCAAACCTGCTCTCTTTTAGTTACAATTTGCAAGAAGCACCTGTATACTTTCCTGTTCACTTTCTGTGTTTGAAGCTAAAGTGATTCTCTTATAAACAACATACAATTGGATCATATTTTTCTACCCATTCTCTCAATCTCTGTCTTAGTGAAAGGAGGATGACTCATTTACATTCAAAGTAATTACTGATAAGGAAAAGCTTACCTCTGTGAGTTTATATTATCCATATGCCTCATAGATTTTTGCCCCTCATTTCCTGTATTTTGAGATGTTGTTGGCAGTGAAATGTTTAAATTTCTTCATTTCTTTGTATATTTTACAGGTGTTTTGTGGACACCATGACTATTACATTTAAAAGTCTAAAGTATACCAACCATTCTGATGTGAATTTGTGCTAAGTAAACTTAATAACATACAAAATTCTGCTCCCACACATCTCTAACCCCACCCTTTTTCAGTAACTGAAGACAAAGAGCTTCATGTGTATGTCTCAGAACATACTCTAATATTTGGGGGTTTGTGCTATAAATTTCTAATATTATGTAGAAAACAAAAATAGTTTCAGCTTTCACAACTGTCTATGTATTACCTTTAACAGAATTTTTCATTTCTTCATAAAACTTTGAGTTCCTGTCTAATGTTCCTTCATTTTAATGTGAAGGATCACTTATGTGCAGTGAAAGTCTAGTGGTAGAAAAAAATCCATAATATTTGTTTCTGGGAATATCTTAATTCTTCCCTTGTTTTTAAGGACAGTTTTGATGGATGTAGAATTCTTTGTTGACTAGAATTTTTTCTTCATCTTTTTCATTTAATACTGTATATATCAAGTCATTTCCTTCTGGCCTCTAAGAATTTTGATGAAAAATCTAATGATCTTCAGGAGTAATTATGATAAAAGATATATTCCTAAAAATTCATAAATATTAATATGCCTTATTGTATTTTATAAATAGAACATTACCTTATATTATAATATCATTGAAGTTTTAACAAATTTGAGAGCAGTCGGAAATTTTGTAAAAAAAAATTGAATATGTTGAGTGTAGACATCATGAGGTCTTTAAAAACAAGCACTACAGATTTTCAAACCAAAAACCCACAGGACACCAAAGCATCCTTCAGGTTTTAATTACTAAAAGCTAAATATCAATCTTCATAACCCACCCAAGGAAAAATCTTTTGGAGCTCTTTGTTTATTAAAGTGTGAAAGGTCCTTGAGGTCAAAAAGCAAGACAGCCACTGTGGGATATGCCCAGGAGTGATATTTTCAACTTCTATACTTAGCTCCAGCTTCATAAATACTTCATTTCTGGCCAAACAGCAAGTTTTTCACATCTTTCTGCATTGTTGTTTGCTCTTGATTCTCACTGTAAATCTGTGTAAAGCAACCAACATTATCTATGTCACAGTCAACATTTGAATGCATTGAAATTTCCTCCAGCGAGTCATTTAGTCCATTGCCTTTAAACTCAGCCTCACACAAAGATTTAGAGCATGGACATAATGTAAACAAATTATTTGCTAGAATTTTACATGTTATGTTCAGTGCCTCTTGTTCAATTCCCAGGAGAGTTTTGGTTGACATCTGAAACCTCCTCAGGCCAGCATTTACTGTCCGCATTCCTGTTAGCATTCTGGTCTTCTGAACTCCACAAGAATCTCTCATCAATCTCTGCTTACAGAATTCTACAGCTTCTCTAGTTTGCAACTCCAAAACTTCCAAACTCTGCCCTCAAATTAGTTCTACAGGCCTCTGAATCACGAGATCAGTTGTGATGACAGTAATGACCCCACTTCTCTGGTACCAATTTTCTATATTAGTCAGCTTTCTTGTTGCTAGGACAAATTGTCTGACACATACAACTTACAGGAGAGTTTGTTTTGGCTTGGTTTCAGAGGCTTCAGTCCATGGTCAGCTGGAAGGAACATCATAGTGAAGGGCATGGTGGAGGAAGGCTGCTCAACTCATGCCAGCCAAGAACCAGAGAGAAGAAGAAGAACCAGGGAATAGTTAAACCCTTTAGTGTCATGTCCTCAGTACTCTATTTCCTAGATTAGTCCTTATCTTCTAATACCACATTCAAACTATGAATTTATCAGTTGGTTAATCACTGATGAGGTTAGCACCCTCACAATCCAAACACCTCTCTAGGAGTCTCTTAATCCAATCAAGCCAGCAACCAAGAATAATCATCAAAGACTGGGGCTTTGGGTGTATTTTGTTTTGTTTTTGTGGGGGTTTTTTTTCCCTTAATGCAGGGAGCTCTTGGTTGGTGACCTATTGGACTCACACATAACTGGCTTGTTTGGTAGTTCAGAATTTTAGGTTTTTGCTTTTCTTTTAAATTTTTGCTTGTCTTTTACTATTTCCTTTTTGTCATTTTTCTAACTTTTTTACTTATCACTGCTACTTAGGGTTTGTAGTGAGAGTACAGTAAGGTGACAACTCAAGAGGGTCCTCATAGCCAGCTGCTGAGGACTAATGGCCAGAGCAGCTTTCCCAAGAGAACCAGGGTCACCATCTCATGATTAGGACAGATATAGCCATGAAATTGTTGCAGAAGGAAGAGAAGTCTATCTACATTATATCTGAAGTTGGTTTAGTGAAAGTTCTGGATGACTTTAAAGTGATTATGTTGTTTCAGGTAACTGAAACGGTTCAATAGTCACAGAAGGCATTTAGCTGTGCGATCTCAGCACCCTTATTGTCTACTGACAAGTACCTGTCTTTGGTTACTATGGAAATATCAAGATGCTGGGATAGAAAGTGATGGGGAAATTAATATCCACCACCTCCTGGTTCCATATAGGCACCTGTAGCACATGGACCCCTCTGTAAGCTATTTTGGTGGCTCAGGTCCTACAAGGGCTAAGACTGCTGCATGTCATTATGACAATGAGGTCATCTGCAATTTTTCTCAGTCCCTAGGCCCCAGGCTTACTCTGTGAATGAAGCCAGAAAAGTAGATTTGGTACTTGTGGGAGCATGGAAAAGTAGGTGGCAGACAGCTCACTGCCTTCTTGGACTCCATGTGGATGACTTTCTGCATTTCTATCATGGTCACTCATGTAAATGCTACTGGACTGACTCCTCAGGGCTCTCTGGCAGGATGGTTTTTATAATAGGAAAATTTAGACTTAAGGCACTTACCCCAAACCCCAAGAGCTGCAATGGCAGATGCTGAGTCACTGATATCTGGAGCACAGACCATTTCTTTCCACCACATGCTGCTGCCTCTTACAGATCTGGAGGAGTTTTTCGAGGGGCAGAAAAAAAGGGAATGCTTGAGCCAATGTGCTGGGCAGTAAACAACTGCTCCCATTTAAAACTAATTGGCCCTGTAAATTCAGTACAGAAGAGAGAATAAAAGACTTTGTGGGATCTGAGCTGCCAAAATAGCTGAGGGGCCCTAGTGGCTACTGGCTGGGCAACAGCTGGATATGTAGCTCCAATGCTGTTTCCCCAAACAAATGCTCTGTCTCCAGTTCTGGAAGGCACAGATCCTTTCACAGGGAGAGGGGAGGAAGAGGGGTGCTCTGGCCCCATGGAAGAATAGGAAGAGCCTCCTAACCGTGGCTGTCAGCAGCCTGGGGCAGCTGTGGCATAAGCCCAGAGAGGGAAGGGGTTCCCTAGACACCAGGGGAGTGGTATACCTGGCTGGAGTCTAGGGCTTTCCTTCCTCTCAGCCAGGCAACACTTTTGTCCTCGGAGGTGGACTGCACAAACCTGAAACTAAGGGCACAGAAAAGGGGAGGCACCAACTTGCCTGGTCCACCAGAAAAGGGAAGAACATGTGGATGGTATGCCTGGCCAGGATGTACTGCTCTAACATGATGGTATAACCCACTGTGGGAAGAAGAGAAAGCCTCAAAGAGCTCACTAGGAGCAAGGCTTCAATTTGTGAGGGACTCAGAAAATGTGATTTTAGCAAGAAGCTATAGCACTCTAAAACAGCATCTAGGTCAGGTGAATGGACGCTCCAGGGCTCAGAGTCCTCCAAAAGTCAGCAGAAAGGCTGGATGATGCTTCGAACCAGAGCTCTGACCATTCTGCCCTTTTGTGCCTCCTAGCTACCCTCCCTACATGGCCCAAAGACCTAGCCCTCCAGTCCTAACTACCTTTGTGGTTCTCAGGGCAGCCTACAGGCTATAGCCTACTATCAGTATGCCCAGGCCCAGGAACCACTAGGACCCACCAAACACACTAAAAAGGATGAACTTCAAATAAACTTGCCATCATCCTAGTCTTAACCAGATAAGATAGCAATCCTCTCTTTAAAGAAGCTGAAAGGGAAGCATTCGTCTCCTAAAACCTAAAATGCCACCAGGAAGGTGCTAGGTGTTCTAACTGGGACATTTTTCTCAAGGGAAAGAGAATGCTTGTCAAGTTTTCATATGTCCACATTTCTTTGACATAGATTTCTAGGGCCAGAAAGCTAACTGAGGTATAATGGTCATATAAAAATTTCTGGAGGGGTTACAGGTTTTCCTGGACTTAGGAAATGCTCCTTCATCCTCTGAAAACCAGAGAGAGAATAGACTGTCAGCTCTGAGGTCCTCAGGCTTAATGAACAGGGCACAGGAGGGCAATTGGTAGAGGCCCGACCCCATCACCTCCTCCCCGGATGCTGCTGTCTGGGGAACACTCCCCCTCCAATCCTGCATGGAGGTCTACTGGGAGCACTGCAGTGTAGAGTCATAGGCATGCAGGACCTGGATATTTCCCAGGGACCCTATCACAGTACCTCACAGACCTAGGAGCACCATTAGGAAGCAGAAGGGCCCTCCTCAGTCTCTCTATATGGGGACCCATGTTTCTTAGAGGCTGTTCTTTGGAAAGCTCCTCTAGGAGATGAACCTACTTCATCACTTTTCCAGAACCCCAGCAGACACTCATGTCGGACAGGTGGACCTTGTTGCTGGACTTGTCAAACAAATGACTCTAATGACTCTACACAGGCAGCCAAATGTCCAGCACTCATCTGTCACCACCTACCTAAAAACTGGCAAGTAGGGGACCCTGTGAACTCAGCCCACAGAAGAACTGAGGAAGAACTGAGGAAGAGTCAGAGATCAAGAACCACCTGTGTGCAGCCCCAAATCCACCTGACAATGTGAGACCTGATGTCCACCATTAATCTCTAGCCTTTAGAACCTGAACTGACCTTTCTGATTTCCAGGCACTTATATTGAATACCCTGCCCTAACAGTTAAGGGCCATTAAACCAGAATCCTGTTCTCAGGTCTAGGGTCTGACCTTCAGCCATCAGGCTGAAGCAGGCCTCTGCTCAAAAGGCACTGCATGTCTAGCTGGAGGCCAAGGCAGATCTATCCTGAGGCCACAGCAGACAGAGGCTTGAGGCTGCAGCAGGTTAGCCTGTAGCCAAAGAAAGTCAAGCTCTGAGGACACTGAATGTCTAAGCTTGTGCAACAGTAGATCTAGGCTCCAGCCATGGCAAATCTAGCCTGAGGCCACAGCAAAGGAAGGCTCTGAAGCTGTACAGGTCTATATTGATGGAACAGCAGCTCTACCCACAGGCTTCAGCAGTTTTAGGCTCTGGGGTCTGGCACTGAGCCCTCGCCATGTGAGTCAGCTCTGTTCTTCAGGTCTCTGTGCCCTCTTCCCACACAGGACACCACACCAGCTGCTTCCCATGATGCCATTTGCTTTCTCACCTCCACCATTGTCCAAGCTGTTCCCTTTGGCAGGATGCCTTTGCCACAAAAGAAGCTCCATCTAAGATGATGCCTGCTTCACATAAAATTTCCAGAAATGTTTCCTCTGAACTCACAGTTACTAACTCCCTATTTCTGTCCTGCCACCCGCTGTCTGCACTCATCTCCCTCTGCAAAACCAAGTCTAGGACTGTCTTTTTTTTTTCTGAACTCCAGTGTCCAGCACAGGCTAGGCAGACAGAAGACACCAAGGAAATATTTCTGAGCAAATGATGCTCTAAGACACAGAGAGCCACCTTCCATGGTGTCACTATCTTGTCAAATCAGATCTATACCAGACAACAATCCTAAGAGCTGGTAAACAAAAGGACTTCGAAGGCTTCCTGTGCATCAGGCAAAAGCTCTCTTGACTGAAGTACTTCATTGTGCTCAATAGCTGAGTCACCTTAGACCCAAAGAAGTATTGTCATGGCAAAAGTGGATGACACAGGTGTTGGTGGTCTTAAGCAGCTGTCTCAATGTGCTTCTCAGTGTCCTTCACTGTTACAGATTCCTCCCCTCCTTTGTCAGATGCCTCCTTCATCAGAAGTACCTACCCATCATCAAGTCACCTTAGTGGATATCTATGAGCTGACCACTGGGTTTCCCTCTTCAAAACATCCAGAGCAATCCCAAGGCACCCTGTGAAGGAGAAATTTCTGGAGGTGAGGAATGATGTGCTCTCACCACACCTCCCATCTTTGGGAGTCTCTCTGGAGAATCACCTAAAGAGCAATTCCACTCAGTGGTGCTGCTCTTTTAGTTCCTTTTGGTTTTTAGAAGACTGGATGAAAACAGAGTATTTTTTAGCTGAGGCTAGCTTTCAGTGAGAAAAAATTTGACTTCAAATAAGCAGACATGACACACCTAAGTGGACACCCACCCACCAGAGAAGATATTCCTGTGGACCTGTGGCCAAGGATGAGTTTGTTCTGTCCCAGCTGCAATGCAGTGACCCTCGACATGTCCTGAAGCAGGACAACCACAGGTTAGGTGAGTTCTCTTTTGGCACTGTGTTCTGAAGCTGGGGCTCACATTGCCCTGGAGTGTTCTGAGAATGAAAAATAGAAAAGAAACAGAGAAAGAGAGAGTCGGTCAGTGAAGATGTGATATATTGGATGCCAATATGCTCTCCCTCAGCTCTGAATCTTTGGACTCCACTCTCAGTACAGCTGCTTGATATTTCTTGCTTCATTTTCTCAGTGCCTCACAGTTTAATAGTATTCTCCATGATGGTGGACGAAGCTGACACTCCATGAATTTTCAGAAGCAATCATTTTTTTGTCACTGCCATAAGCTGCTTTAAAAAAAATTAACAACAATCTCTGACTATAATTGCCAACTGCTCGAAGAATGCTAACACTAGACCATTTCGGGTTATTACAGAAGTGAGTAAATGCTACACTACTGCATCGAGGGAGCAAGAGCAGCTCTCATTGCTTCTGTCCCCTTCGGAGGATTTGCAAAAAGTTTCTGGTTGATGGTCTCCTACCGGGACGCAGGAATAGGGTCTATAATAACAAAGAATTGATTCTCAGTGTTTCCTGTTGCATCGAGTCTAGTCTATTCTGTGAGAAAAGGACTCACCCAACATGAAATGAGATGGAGAACAATTTCCCAGGAAATGACAGGTTCTACAAAACCTACCTTCCGATAGACAGGGACCATGACCACTTGTAATGCAAATGACTGTAGGTTCATAGGAAATCACATGCCTGGTATGCTCTCTAGCAGTGCAGAAAACAAAACAAACATAAAAGGAAAGAAAAGACAAAGAAATGACAGCCATTGAGCAGGACCATTGAAATCAGAAGCAACTGGCACCCAACCTTTTATACATGAGGGAGCTGAGGAAATGAAGATAAGCTTACCCATAGCCTGCTGTGATTTGGATATAGTTTGAGGGGGTCTCCAAAGTTTCATGTGCTGGAAGCGTGGTTCCTGGTAATGACAGCATTAAAAAGTGGTGGGAACTATAAGAGGTGTAGCATAAGGTTAGGACACTGGAAACGATGCCCTCAGAAGGATTTAAGGTGGTTTTCACAAAATTATGGTTAGTTCCTGTATGAGCAGGTTGATAAAAGAGCAAAGCTGGCCCCTGGACTTGTCTGACTTCCTGTCTCACTGGGTGATCTGTCCCTCTAGCATGCAGTCCTGCCATAATGTCTCCACTGTGATTCAGTACAGCCAAGGGGGCTGTGAAGAGAAGCCAGAGCTGAGAAAAATTGGTATTGTGCTCTTGGACTTCCAGAACCATATGATAAATAAGCCTCTTCAATATGTAAAATACCCAGCCCTAGCTATTTTGTTATAGTGGCAGAACACGAACTAAGACATGATCCTGTAGCTAGTGAGAAGCAAAGCTGAGATTCCCATTCCAGAGAGCCTGACCACTTTTATCCCCCCCCCCCCGCACACACACACCGCTTAGAATGTTCTAACCAGTCACTCTCTCACTGTCATTATTCTGTGGCCATGTTCTAGCCCTTCTGCAGGAGAGAAGAAAGAAGAGGCAGACAACAGCCCTGCTTAAAACTTTTTTCTGAGTCCCAGCTCAGGGCTTGCCATGGAAGAGGCCCAGGTCAAGTTTCCTTTAGCTAAAACATTTTTCAGAATCCCCAGGAACAATGTTCTGGGTTATGTTTCTGTGCTTCAGTAAGTAGTCAGTAATTTACCTTGACAGAAGAAAGTCTCAGAGTGTGGTCCCGGAACTTCCAGTATCACCTGCAACTGCTGAAGATGAGCCCCTCTGAGACTGTTGAATCAAACACTAGCAGAAGGGCCCAGCAAGCTGAATTTATGCAAGCCCAGGTGATTCTGATGCAGGCTAGAATCGAGACACAGCCCATTTCCTCATCTCTAATTAAGAAAGCCTGGCCATGTTGGCTCTCAAAGTCCTCCTAACCCCACACCCAACCAGGCTGCAGAGATAACCATGGAGCTCCCAAAGAGCCACGAGTGACTGAAAAACTCACCCCCTGCTCTGATCCTGGACCTTGCTCATGCAGCCTAGGATTAACTCTGAGCAGCCACAATGTAGTTCATGCTGGGTTCCAAGTCCCTTTTACACTTGAGTGTTTGACATATGAACCCCAGCCAATGCATGTTCACACCACTGGCTTTCCAAACCTTACTGTGTTTGAATCACTAAATCTCACCATTCAAGCCATTTAAATTCTTTTCAAATACCAATTCAATCAGCCAAAAAGTCCTTCCCATACTTTGTTACATTTAATCATTTGATTACCGTAATGATCATTTCCACAAGCAGCCCAAACACATAAGTGGTGTGCAGATTGAAGTAATCCATTTTGTATTAGCACAGTGACAGACCTGAGGTTGGCTAACCAATGCTTGTGAGGACATTTATTGTTTGTGGAAATGCAAACTGGTATATCCATTCTGGAAAATAGCTTAGTGGTTTCTTAATAAGATACTCTTACCATATATTACAGCGATCTCACTCCTTGATATTTACCCAAATTAATTAACACTTAAAACCACACAAAAAACTACACAAAGATGTTTATGGAACCTTAAGCTAAACCTCAGAAACAACCAAAATGGCCTTGTGGAGGTGAATGAGAAAATAAATGGTGCAACATCAACATGATGGAATATTATTCAGCACTAAAATGAAATTAACTGTCAAGCTATGATAAGACAGGGAAAAACCCTAAAATGCATATTACTAAGTGAAAGAAGCCAATATGAAAAGGCTACACACTGTATGATTCCAACTATATGACCTTCTGGAAAAAGCAAAACTATGGAGGTAGTAAATCAAGGTTTGGCCAGGAGTGGTGGCACATGGCTGTAATCCTAGCACTTGGGAGGCTGAAGCAGGAAGATCTCCCCAAGTTCCATGGCAGCCTCACATAGTGAGTTCAAGCCCAGCCTGAACTACATAACAAGACCTGTCTCAAAAAACAAACAAAAGACAGACACACAAACAAAACGATCAAGAGTTGCCAGCAGTTGAGGAGAGGAAAATGAAAAGCATAAAGGACTTTTTGGGCAGTGAAAGTATTCTGCATGATTTATGATGTTGGACATGTGTCATTACACATTTGTCAAAACTCATAGAGCTGCAACACCTAGAGTGAACCCTAGGGTCAACTACGTACTGTGTATGAGCATAGATACATAGATTAAGGATGAATCTCAAGTATACCGCACTAATGAAAAGAAGCCCACTGAAGTACATACCATAAGATTCCACTTTTACGACATTCTGGAACAAAATTACAATCATAAAAATCAGAATAGTAGTTATCCTGGTTGTGAATGAGGGAGCCTGTAAGATATAACAATATCATTTTTATCTTGATTATATTGGTGGTTATGTGACCATATGTAGTCAAATTCACGGCAGTCTATGCTTTTATTTACAAATGGAATATGAAAATGAATCATTAAATGTAGAGGGCAGAGTAAGTAGTTGAGAGTTGAGAAAATCCCATAATCAGAGACCCCTGTATGAGAAATCGCACGTGAACTAATAGATGTAGGAAAAGGCTTATCAATGAAAAAGTGATTCAAAATTATGCCTCAGTCTTCAATATATTTATAGAAAAAGAAGCAATTATAAGATATGTAATGAAGCACAATACTATGATTAATAATAGAGAAAAAAATACTCACTGATTTACCAATATTGAAATTAAGAAAAAAAAAGAAATTAAGAAACAATTAAAAACAACTACTGACAATATGCTTATGGTGAAAAGAGAATGTATGAAGAAATTAGTTATAACAGGGCAGAAACTGAAACCAAAAAGTCAAATTCAAACTCAAAATCTTAAAAATATAAGTTTACATTCTACAATTTTAGATAAAAAGACCCAGCAGAGGATTGAACCCTGGGAGGAAAACTTCCAGAAATTTCACAGCAGATAAACAGACATCTATGAACTTGGGCCAATAGGGAGTTGGGAAGTTTAAAACGTGAAATAAGGAAATGAGCATAGTCAGATTATAGCAGCTATGCTAAAATACGTGTAGAGCCCCAAAGAGAAGAGAAAACGAAAGGAAAGTATTTAGAGAAAATAATGCCCAATATTTATTCAATACAGCTGATCAACCAACACTGCCAATGACCTTTAGGCACAACATTAAAAGAAAAAGAAAATGACACTTAGTTATATTACAGTGAAATTGCTGAGAAAAAGGAGACAAGGAGAGAGTAAAAGTAAAAAGTACCTCCCAGAAGATACATTTTCAAAGGGGAAAAATGAGGTGATTGAAGATGACTTTTGCCAGGAATTTACAACTTCCATGACAACCACCTGGACTGACTGAATATGGTCAAGCAAAGAGGGGAAATGAGATCCTTCCTACTCACTTAATCCACTCGCCCTCCTCACCCTAGGGAAGCGCAGAGTCTCACTCCCTTTGCTTGCTGTGGGGCAGTTGGAAGGCACATGATCTGGGAGCTGGACTCGCGGTTCCAGCTTTTGCTGACTGAGGGATAAAAGTTCCAAATCTCTGCTCCAACAGCCTTAGGTGCCAATATTGCCCTTACCTGACGGGTTAATGAACGGAGATTCCTCCTGGTGAAAATTGTGTAACATCATGAAAGTTCAGGATATATATTGTAATCTCTACCCTAATAGTTCTCAATATTTGTGGTCTTCAGAACCATGTACTTACTTAAAATTTATTGAGGATATTAAAGAGCTTTTGTTTGTTATATTCAAATTTACTAAATTTGAAATTAAAGCTGGAAAATTCCAAAGCATTTAAATTTTAATTTACATACCATAAATGAAACGAATTTGCAATGAAAAATAACTATTTTCCAAAATGTAAAACATATCGAGTAAGAAGCATTTTTTTGCAAAGTTCTTCAATGTCTAGTTCCAGAAAAGAGAGCTTGGTTCTCATATATGTTGCTGTATACAACCTGTTGTGATAAATTATCATGGCTAAAGCATTTGGATAAAATCTAATCTCACACAGATAAGAAATCTAATAAGGGAGGAGTATTTTTCACAGCCTTTTCGGACATGGTGTATATTTTCTTCATACTACACCACAACCTGAGTAGTGGAAGTGCCACAAAATTTAGTTGTTAGGTGGCAGCAGAAAGTATATTAATGAATATTCTTTACTCTTCTATATTAGATTGAAATTCATTGGTGTATGTTCCATGTTGAGCTGATCCTTTACTCGTGCATAATTTTGCAGTGTTCTACATTGATCCTTTGGAAAATAGATTTTGAATCACATTATGCATATCTCCAAATGTTTGCACATTTTACTGTATTATATTTTAAAATATACTCATTATTATCATCATGTATTTTCACAAAAAAAAGCATCTAAGTAAAGGGAAGCAGTCAAGCTAACAGTAGTAAAGCAAATTTCCAAATCCAATTTTTTTTTATTTTAAAAATGTTTATAAGTACATGTTTGCAATACATAATATTTACATTCCTCATGTGGAGTTGGTACATATACAAAACATATCTTAATTTCTTTTTTTCATACCCTTTTTCTCCCCTCTCCCCACTCCTCTTGATCTCCTTTCCATTTGAGGAAGACTGATGTCCTTAACTTTCTATTATCTATCTTTTATTCTTTTTTTTAATAATTTGGGTTTCACTTAAAGTCATGGTTTTTCATGAAAAATTGGACTTCACAGCCTGTAACTCAATGCATCAAACAATTCTTTACCTGGAGAAACTCTTCCAAGTTCAGTCTTCTGCAGAAGTGTGATTAGTATACTTTTCATTTCATCACACAAAATATTAAAAAGCTTTGCAGTTGAGGGTCATAATTTAATAAAATGAATAACTTCCTGTCTCCCAAAGGACATTTCTATATCAAAGTGGAGTCTCTTTCACTGAAAGCGCTTTTCAGTGAAGAATAAAATGACTCATGGCAGAATTCTGTGTCACTGACATGATTCATACTAATTTTCACATATTCACATGGTTTTACTCATTGTTTTGACCAGTTAGTAACACAGCAAACAACATATTGGTTTGGTTATGAAAATAGTTTTTGATGTCACTGGTGATTGCCTGAGATGGTCCCAGTGACCAATACATGTCCATGGATCATGCTATGAAGACTTCTGTCCTAGAAAAACTATGAAGAGCAAGCAAACAGACAAACAAACAAAAAAAAAGAGAGAGAAAGAGAAAGAAAAAAATTAAAATGGAATTGAAACAAGAAAAAATAACAGAAAAAAAAGAGCACGTGAAAAAAAGTAGCAGGAAAGGTTTAAATTCAACCATATTAATAAATATATATAAAGTAGAAAAAAGTACTCAAATATAAGACAGAGGGTGCCAGATTGTACTTTAAAAGAAACTCCAAATCATTTGCCATCTGTATAATGAAATGTAAATATAAAGGCACAGATTAAAATAATTGGATGAAAAAAAGAGATACCATATAGACAGTAAGCAGACTATACATCGTTTCTCGGCCTTTTGGCTAAGATCAAGTGCAGTAAGCAGACTATATCTAGTCTCTCTATTAATATCAGATAAAATGAGATATTTCATTGTGATGAAAGATAAAACTTCTTAAAGAAACAGTAATGCCATATGTACATACTATTAATTATAAAACTGAAACACGTGAAAAACAGTGACAAAATAAAAGAAAGAAAATAATCAACAATTAGATTTTAAAAGTCCTTGATAATTTTTAGAAAAATTTGCTAAAAATTCAGTAAATATAGCAAATTTTTGAATGATATATTAACCACTTCTACCTATTTAATATGTATAAAACATTTCAACCAACAACTGCCACATGTACATGAAACATTCAGCCATAAGTGGATTATTAAACATTTCTCAATATTTATGAACTATACTTAAAGAAAAATATATATTAAATATTTAGAAGCCTTCAAATATTAAAATACAAATCTCTAAATAACAGCTTTTCAAAGAAAAAAATCATAAAAGCAATTAGAACATGTTCCAAAAGGCAGGAAAAGGGAAAATATGCAACAGATAAAGCTATTCAGCACAACTGTGGATAGTAATATTTTGAAGTGCTCCTATCTTAAAAAAGAAAAAATATTAAAATAAGTGATCCATGCTTCCACATAAGAAAGTTAAAAAAAGAAAAGAAATCAAATAAAAAATGTAGTAGACTAAGTGAACACTCAAAATTGGAAGTCAATAAAACAGAAAAGGAAGAAAAAGAATAGAGAAAACCAGTAAGACATCAAATTAGTTCTTTAAACAGATTAAAAAAATTGCTGAGCCTCTAGAAAAATGAGTCAAAACCTAAAAGGAAAGTGACAATAAGTAACACAAGGAGAAACACTGAAAAATAGTATAGAGGTAATACAAGATAACATGGACAATTTTTAAAATGTACTGGACAATTGAGATGAAAAGGAGAACATGCTGGTAAGACATTACTGATTTACCAAACCCCATCAGGAAACCAATGAAGTATCATTTCCCACATCTTGTTATGAAGGTTGCAAAATCCTGATATAAAACCTAGCAATGAATTTAGAAGTACAGTGCCTTATCATCCATTAATTTAGAAGCAAAATTTATCAAATATTAAAAATAGAAGGATAATAAAAGGATAATGAATGAAAAGTGGTAATTACCCCAGGAATGTAACTTTTAATATAAGAATGTCACTATAACTCACCAAAAACATAATGAAAGGGAAAACTATATGATCTTTGCTTATGCAACTGTAACAGTTCAACAATTCATGATTAAAAAAATGACTCCTGACAAATGAAGCTCACAAGGGAACTTCCAACATCTGAAACTGAATTTCCAAATAAATAAACAAATAAACCATTAGCTAAGAGCATCTTCAATAGTCAAATATTGAGAGCTTCCCTCTTTAGATTAAAAGAAAAAATATCAAGATATCAGCTTTCCACACCTGTATTCAAATGCTCACTAAACAGTGATATTATCAAGCACAATGAGCAATTTAAAAGAAATAAAATGAGTAATATTAGAAAAGAAACACTTTCCTTATTCATAATCATGCATGTAAAATATAATACAAAAATAATAAAACTATTATGAACAGTAAGCAAAGCTCCTAAATAATACTGAATTTACATTAATCATATGAATTTCCAATTTACAAAAAAGAAGCAATTAGAAAATGAAACATAAAAACAGTACGGTGATGTAATACTTCATTAGACTTGGATACATCAGCATAAATTTATTTTTCCTAAAATACGTAGACGATACAAACATAAATATTAAAATGTTTCTATACAAAGGTTATTTTCCCCTCTCTAATCAGCTTAGCACCCACAAGTTAAAACACTTCAAAAGCAACAAGAAAACCTACAGCTCAGATTTCTAATATCATTCATCAGTCAAAAGATCTGTGAAAAAAATGGCTCATTCTAGCACTGGGGCTTGAAGTACATAAATGAGCCTCGTAGAAAGCCAGAAAGTAGGGCCAGGGATTTAGCTCAGTGGCGCCACACCTGCCTCGCTAGTGCAAGGTCCTGAGTTTGATCCCCAGTACAAAAAAAAAAAGCGAGAAAGTAAGAAAGTACTAAAAAAATTACAATGGTGGGCCTGTTTCAAATGGACACAGGCATCAATTATGAGTGCCTAGTAGTCAGTTACAACTGCATTTTCAGAAATATGTACTGGAGTCATTTTGATTTTTCTTGACTGTTAATATGGTCTTGTGTGGTGTGAAATGTGGATTCACAATTCCTGATTTCAGAGCTTGCTACAAAATTGCAAAATCAAGACAGTGTGATAGTGACATAAGTGCAGATATACAGACCAATGTAAAAGAACAGAATAAAAAATAAAACCCACATATCTAAGTTCAACTATAACAATAAGACAATCAGTTTTACATGGGAAAAGGATTTGAAAAGGCATTACCCTAAAGAAGATATACAAATTGCCAATAAGCACGTGAAAAGATGCAAACAATCATTATCCATCAGGGAAGTGCAAAACAATGAGCTATAGTGAGTTCTCTTCAAAATCACTACGATGGCTATAATCAAGATAACTAAAAGAAACACTGTTTGGAATAATACAAAGACACTGACAGTTCTGTGGATGGCTGGTGGGAATAGGAAATGATGCATCCACTGTGGAAAATAGAAAACAATTGAGAGTTTCCTCCAAAAGTTACACAAAAGATTACCATATAAGCCAGCAATTCCCTTTCTGGACATGTACCTCCAAGAAATTTAAATAGTTGTTCTAACAAGAAAACTTGTACACAAAGGTCCTTAGCGGGATTATTTTTAAAAGCCGCACAATGGAAATAATTCAAATACATTTCTAGTGATGAAGTGGTAAGGAAAATATCTTATTTATACAATAGAATAGTATAGTGTGTTGTACTGATACAAGCTAAAATGGGGATGATCCTTGAAATTGTTATGGGAAAGATGACTTTAGGTTGTATGAATCCATTTATAAGAAATGTCCCCACTGCTCCTGGTCCAGAGGAAGGGGCTTCCTGGCCACCATCCCTCCCGCTGCTCCCAGCCCAGAGGAATGGCTTTTGGGCCGCCTTCTGTCCCAAGGCTCCAGGCCCAGAGGAAGGGGATTCTGGGCCACCATCCATCCCGCTGCTCCCTGCCCAGAGGAAAGGGCTTCTGAGCCACCATCCCAAGGCTCCTGGTCCAGAGGAAGGGGCTTCCCGGCCACCATCCCTCCCGCCATACCCAGCCCAGAGGAAAGGGCTTTTGGGCCGCCTTCTGTTCTGCTGCTCCGAGCCCAGAGGAAGGGGATTCCAGGCCACCATCCCTACCACCGCTCCCAGCCCCTGTCCCACCTCTCCCAGCTCAGAGGAGGAGAGCCACGAGGGTGCCAACAGCACCCCCCCGCCCCCACAGTCGAAATGAGAAAACACGTACATAAGTCTCAAAACCAGACTTCCAGATCGCCTACAGCAACCCCAAAGGGAAATGAGATGGAACACTCTGATACTCAACCACCT
>NW_004624821.1:6270547-6285834 GCF_000247695.1 Heterocephalus glaber | reverse complement strand
AGGGAAGGGTGGAGGGGGTGAAGGGAGGGCTAGGAATGGGGAAAATATAAGAACCAAGATGCATTATGTAAAGGTACAACTCCCAATGAGAAATGTAATTGTGTTGTATACCTAAAATGTACCAATAAAAGAATTTAACAACAACAACAAAAAGAAATGTCAATAACTGGGGAATCCACAGAGATAAGTAATAGATTATTACCACAATTTAGCCAGTGGATGGGGTAGGGTAAGAGAGATTGACAAACTGTAGATACCACATTTCTTTTAAGATTAAAGGAAACATTCTGGAATTAGACAGATTTTTGTGCAAAACAGTAAACATACTAAAAAGCACCGAATTATAGAAATTAAAATGATGAATTGTGCAAGGTCCTGAGTTTGATCCCCATTCCCCCCAAAAATAAAAGAATAATGAATTGTGTCTGAATAACAATATATAATGAGGTGAAGTAAGGTCATTTTCAGAGGAAAAAAAGGCTGAGGAAACCTATAACCAACAGTTCATTACGGAAAATTCCTGAGAAAGCAGGAAAACAACAGCAGATGAAAATCTGAATCCACTGAAAGAATGGAAGAGGGTGAGAAATGACAATTAATAAAAATAGAAAATATAAATTAGAATAGTATATAATTGTATAATTTATAACTTTTATTGTTAAAAGAAAATTAACTTTTCACTGAAAATATACAGAGAATTTTAAAGTATGTCAGTTGCACAAAGGGTATGAGGTGGAAACTGAGATTTATACCCTTTACAAAGTATTGGTATCATGTTTTTTGAAGTAACCTGCTAAATATGTTTCATAAATCCTAGAGCAATCATAAAAATATGAAATAGAGATGTTGCTAATAATCCAATTATCTAGATAATATGGAATTCTAAAACATACTCAAAATTCAAAAGGACAAAATACAAGGAAGCAAAAAACTCAAAAGCAACACAACAGCAAAACTACAGATGGGACATGTAAAAGATGAACAGCAAGTTGTTAGATTTAAACTCACTGATACCAATCCCTCTGATGTAATGAGGGAAGTACCCCAATTAAAAGGTATAGGTTGCCGGGGATTTAGCTCAGTGGTTCTGTCGCCTGCCTCGCAAGTGCAAGGACCCGAGTTTGATCCTCTGTACCAAAAAAAAAAGTATAATAAAAAGGTATAGGTTGACACATTAGAAACCTGTATCTAACTCTATGCTATCTTCAATAAATCTATTTTGAATAAAAAGGTACAGTGGAATTAAAGTGAAAAGATAAAACAAACCAAGGAAGGCTGAAGTAGAAATGTCTATCTCAAAGTAGCTATTAGGGAAAAGGCTATTACTAGGGAAAAGGCTATTACTTGGAATAAAATGGAACACTTTATAATAATAGAGTATTAGAAGAAATTGATTTTCATTTTATGTAATTGTTACAAATACTAGCATTTTTGTTATTAATGTAAAACATTAATATGAATTAATCCTAATATGTATATACCATTTATTTTTTACAAACAAGTAAAAATTAATTTCATTTTGGGTATTCAGCAGATTGTACATAACCTTCCATAACCTTCCAAAATTTGTTTAACACTTAATTTTCATTACTGTATTTTTCTTTCTAATTTTTATTTTTAAACTGCAAATTATTAAATTATAGGTGTATATATTTCTGGCATACAAAGTGATACGATTTATGAATAAAATGTGAAATAATGAAATCAAGCTGATTAACATGCCCATCACCTCAAATACTTATTTTCTGTGACAAGTACATTTGAAATTTACTCTTCACTATTTTGAAATATACATTATCTTTTACTACATTTCTCATTGTGCAGTATATCTCAAAGGAAAAAACAAGCATATTCCTTCTAATTGAGCCTTTATATCCTTTGGACATAATTTCTTCATCCCTTCCTACACCTTCAGGCCCTGGTATTGACCCATCTACTCTCTGCTTCTTTAAATGTAATTGTTTTCAATTCCACACATTAATAAGAACATGTGGTATTTGTTTTCCCATGCCTGGCTTATTTCACTTAGCATAATGTTCACCATCCTGTTCATGTGTGACAAAGGATAAAATTTTTTTCTTTCTTGTAGCCGAACACAATTCTACTTTGTCCATATACCATACTTTCTTTATCCATTCTTCTGTTGAGGGACATGCAGCAGAATGATTCCATAACTTGACTACTGTGAATATGCTTCAATGAACATAAACCTCTATGCAGTTTTCCATAATGGCTGTACTAATTTACATTCCTACCAACATGCACTGTGGGTGTGCAGTGGTATTCTACTGTAATTTAATTTGCATTTCCTGAGTATCTTATCGTAAGTATCACACATCAAACATAGAGATCATTCCTATTTCTTCATATGATGTCTTTTCAATTCTCTGTCCAAGTTTTTTTTAAATTTGTTTTGAGGAAAAGATCATTTGGCATAAAATGCTTGCTTTGAACTATTTTTGAAGGTACAATTCATTGCCTTTAGAACATATCAGTGTTCTTCAACCATACTATACTCTCAAAGCAAACTGTACAGTCGTTGAATAATCATTCTCCATCATCCCCTTCTCCCATATGCTAGCAACCATTAATCTACTAATCTACTTTATGTTTCTATGAATTTGCCTATTCTGGGCTTTTTGCTTGTTCGTTTGTAGTACTAGGAATTGAGCTCAGGGCCTTATGCATGCTAGGCACTGTCACTCAGTTCTGCCTCCAGTAGTACAGGTATTCCTGACATTTCATATAAATGTTGTTATACAGTATGTGGCTTTTTGTTCTGACTTTTTCAGTTAGCATCTTCTTGTGAAGAACAAGCCACTCTGAAGCATCCATCAGTACTTAACTCATTTTTATGGCCAAATAATACTCCATATTTCATTGTGTGGAATATATCATGTTTTGTTTATCTATTCTTCAGTTAATGGGTATTTGTTTTTTACAGTTTCTGGATTTTGTGAATAATACTATGAACATGTGTTTACAAGCTATACCAAGTATTGACTATGGGTTCTTATGGTAATTTTTTTTCACTTTTTGAGTGACTCCAAACTGTTTTCTATACCAACAGTGTTAGGATTAAGGCTGCCCCACTCTGGGTGGGAGTGCTACCCGCTCTAAGGGTAGGCTGCCTGATAGGATATAAGGGACAGAAAGAGGGTTGCTACCTGCTGCTTGCTTCCTCACCAATTTGCTGCTTTGCTGCCTTCCTGCCTTCTGCCTGCCATGAACTGTTTCTCCTCTGTGATGCCCTTCTGCCTTGCTGCTCGGTTTTGGAGCCAGCTGATTATGGACTGAAACCTCTACAAACCAAAATAATTTTTTTTTCTTTTAACTTTTGGTGTCAGGCATTTTGCTCATCAATGAAAAACGTAATTAAAAAAAGTATTCACTGAGATCTGCCAATTAATTATTTTTTTCTGTTGGTCTTCTCTGTTTTTGCATTCCTGTCTTCATCTTCTCCTACCTTCTTTTAAATTATTTGAATGCTACTATTCTATCCTATCAATTGAAATTGGCAACATCTCTTTGCAATTTTTGTGATTTCCCCATGGGTTACAATATACATATCTAATTCCTCACAACCCATTTAGAATTTGTACTTCATGTAAATGGCTACAAGGTAGTGGAAGTGGTGTCCCTGCAGGGCTAAGGTACATACCTAGGACCTCACTGAACAAGAAGCTCTACGAGTAAAAGTAGTTCCTTCAATTATGAATAACTTTATGGAATTGAAGTATCATTTTCTCAAGCCATACAACGAGCCTGCCAGACCTTGAAATCTACAATTCTGATAACAATCACATCTTGCTGTTTCATTCAAAGCACCAAACACATACTAGTATGTAATCCTATTTGGAACCCTCTCATCAATGAAGAAGAGGTAATTTCACAGGGATATTTCAGTCTTCCCTTTCCTCTTAATTATTTCAAATAGCAGTGGGCTGATGTGGCCCAGGACTATTCCACAGAAATCATTTCATAAATTTTTAAATAAGGAGATCTTGTTTCATTCCAAATAACTTTACCTGGAAGATGCATTGTAATGAACTGAATGTTTCTGTTAATACAAAGTACAGATATTGAACCTTTACTGGCAATATGTATTATCATATTAGGGATGACGGCCTTTGGGAGGTAATTGATTTAGATGAGTTCATGAGGGTGGTTCTCCACTATGCGATTCATATCCCTAAGAAAACAAAGAGTGTAGTTCTACCCCACTACCTGGTTCTCTATCTTATTTCACTGATCCTCTCCTTCTTCCCCTTCCTGCCCTTCTCTCTCCATGTGAGTATACAGCAAGAAGGACATCACCTGCAAACCAGGAAGAGGGTCTTCACAAGGGACTGAATCTCCCAGAACTTTCATTTTGAATTTTCCAATCTCTAGAAATGTGACCCAATCTATGGTATTTTATTATAATAAACCTAAGTCAAGATATAACCATTTTTTAAAAACTCTTTAAATATCCCCTTGGTAAAAATTATCCAAGTAATATGAACCCCAAGTGTAGATGTCTCATTTCTCAAAGTGCAATGGTACAGTTTTTTCCACAGCCTGATGAAGAGACAGTCTGTTGAGCTATGGTCAGGATGAATTCCTCAAGTCAGAGGCAATGTTGTACTCTGAGCAATCATTTGACTGGTTCCTTAGATAAGGAATAATTTACTATTATCTGATGCACAGGATTGTTGAGACTTAACATTGAGGACACCGCACACACACACACACAATGGGGTGTTACTGAGCTTTAAGAAAAAAGAAATCCTGCCATTTAAAACAACATAGATGGGTGTTAAGATATTATGGGACATTTTGTTCATCTTTAGATTTTCTTTTCTCTTAATTTAGTGCCTTTTTCTTTGACTGTTCTTGGGGGTTCTTATCTGTTGAGTCAATCAAGTCCTAGTCACTGTAAAAAGTAAACCCTTAATATTCAATCACTATCAGCGGTTGACTCTTGTCAATAAATGCTTCAGATGTTTAATCCTGAAGTGGTACTTCAAAAGTAATTCCAACTATGCAGTTTGTTTCAGCTGAGATAAAAAGACTTTTAAACTCTCAGGTCTAAAGCAAAACTGAGAAATGAATGTGCTTTAATATGATTTCTTATACTTGGAGTGGGGAAAATGCTTTTAGGCTGATTTTCAGTAAGCACATATCATAAAACCCGAAAGTGAGAGTTGTCAGAGAAAATAAAAACGTTTGGAGGGGGCATGTTTCAGTAATAAGAATGATGATATTAGGTATAGATGATTATGCCATTGGTCTTCTGTCTTTTATACTACAGAATTCTGGAGTTCAGAAGTTTCATGGCGAACTTCGACCAACTTCAATGACCAAGTCTATTCAATAAAATATATACACTCTACTGTTTCTTCTGTTACTGTAGATAAATTCTCCAAGAGCAATCTAAAGGCAGTCTAACTGTATACAGTACTAGATTTTATCACTTCCTGCCTATTAAAATACACAATGCCAGTAATTCCCTCTTCTCTGTACTGTGCTATTTTCTCTCCTCTACTGAGTGATCCTCATCAACATATAAACTCTATTATTTAGTTCATATCAAAATATGTAATTTAAATTACTTTAAAGTCATTTTGACCTCATTTGTTAGTCAAATACTAGTCCATCTCTCTATGCTTTTTTGCAACAAAAATCCATGAAAGTGTTACCTGTGGTCATTATCTCCAAAATCTATCCATATCTTCCTAAAACTGCACACATCAGAATATGTCCCCACTACCATTAAAACTGCTGCTGTAAGGGTCTCTAGTGCCTTCCAATATGCAATGTTTGGTTCTATTACTACTTGATCTATGAGCAGTGTTTGGCATAGAAGATGTTGTGCTCCTTAATATGCATTCTTCACTTAGGTACAGGATAGCATACTTTCTGTTTCCTTCCAAAGTCATTGGTCACTTAGCCTTAGTACCTGAGGCAGATGACATTAATAGCTTCAATCATTTACCTCCTCCATGAGTACTTCATTGTACCCCCAAATTTACCATGTCCTCTCTCTGTGAGTAGAGTTGATATCTTGCTATCCCAACTGTATGAATCTGGGTTGAATTGTGTGACTTTCTTTGGTTACTTTGACTTAGCAAATGTTCCACAAGCACTAGCTTTAAAAAGCCATTGCCATGAGATGAACACACTTGTGCTTGCCTGTTGATGTCAAAAGGATGCTTGTCCAATAGAGCAGAGATGCTGCAGATTAACTACCCCTGCTGAACTCTGACTAAAATGAAACTTTGTCCAGTCCGAAGACATATGAGAGCCCAGGCAAGATCAGCTGATGTTCAGACAACCCAGAGAGGAGTAAGCATGGCTCACAGAGACTACACAGTTTAATATTTAATCTGAATTATTAACATTCTCCTTCACTTTCTTAAGTCTAGACCATTAATAAAACAATAAAATCAAGCTTTATTTGTAGCATTTGCTGATATCTGATAACTACAGTTTACATAATACCACCATAACCATTTGTAAATATTCCTACCTTAGCCAATTTCAAGCTATTACAATGTCATCATACAATGCTGGGAAGAAATGTATAGTAGCACACCATTATACAGTATTTCCATCAGACAGACAAAGCATAAATGATTTCAAGTGCATATGTAGTATTAAAATATAGCAAAATAATTAGAAAATCATGTGTTTGAAATTATTACTTTTTTTTTCTTTTTTGGTACAGGGGATCAAACTCAGGACCTTGTGCTTTCGAGGCAGGCAGCGGAACCACTGAACTAAATCCCCGGCCCCCATTACTTTTATTTTTAATGTAATTTAGTTATATTTTATACAGTTTGCTTCTCTTGATCTCCATTCCAAAAGTTTCTCTTTCAGAAGAAGCAGTATAAAATAGGAAAGATAGTTTATATATCTTGGAATTCAAAAAACTACAATTATTTGGCATTTTTATTAAAAAATTCAATTTAGTTGTTAAGGCTAATGTTAATTGCTCTAGGTTTTAAATAGTATCATTGGGACAGTATCATTTGAGAATCCAAAGGGTCAAAAAGTTCATTTCCTCCTCCCTCTAGGCTCCAAATAGTATTTCATTTAAGAAACAATAAAGAGGTAGGTCACTAATTTGCTTTAAAAGTCAACATTTTTCCAGAATTATCTGTGTGTATTTTTAAAAATCAATGTTTCTCTTTTCTTTTTTCTTTCTTTTCAATTTCCTAAAGAAAAACAGCATTAAAGCCCTGAAATGAAAGATTTTGCTACATAGCTTCCCAAGGGAGTGCCTCTCAGATGTGATAATAGTAGCATAATAATGGGTTCCTTTTCTTCTTCATTATTTCAGAGTTCAGGTCTCCATTTTCCCTTCATAACAACAATGGAAATGACATAATAGAAATCTCTGCCATAGCAGACGTTTTCATGGGCCTTATGTTGACCCTGATGCTCCTTCACAGAATGCATACTAAATGGAACCATTATGGTTATTCTCCAAATAGATTGTCAATGTAATTGCCATTGTACAAAAATCATTATGAACACTTACTAGCTCTCTGCTTTGACAGCAGATACTTTCCAAACGTGAATATCTCAGCAATTAAAATCACAAACATAATCAGAGCAACAAAAGCTCTGTTTTCAACTCTCATTTTTAAAGAAATGATGCTGGTTTCCTTCCATTTAAATAGAATAAAATGGGCCCACATTTTAGATTCAGTATTGACGTGAACTGAAGAATGCAATTAATCAAAATGTCAGTCATATAATTATCTTTCATCCAAGTAAATCATTTTATGCATCAGTTTACATTCACTGAATTAAATAATTCAAAATAAAGTTATCATAAAGAATAGTTCCATGGCACATTAAGAGCATATCTATCAGATCTGTATAGATTAAGTGGTGAAGAAACTCACACACACACACACACACACACACAAATGAAAATACAGATATGTATCATGCACCTCCACCATTCAATAAGCTCAAGAAAAATTCCCAGTACTTTTATTTCCCTTACTGCTTTGGTAGTGTATTGTGCCAAGAGAACAACCTGACGGACTTAGGCCAAATTTTAATGGAGTTAAAATTGCATGAGTGCCAGGAAGTTTTCAGCCTGATTTGAGTTGAAATAGCTGAATTATAAATTCTGTACAGATAGACTGAAAAAAGCTCCAGAGTTGCTTCTTTTCAACAGACTGGAGCTATAGTGTCATAATATATTGTCAGCCAAGTTTTAGAGGGATTTCTAGACACTTAGCATTCACTTGAAAATTGTGTGTTCTCACATGGTCAAAGACCATTTTAAGACACAAGCCAAGGCAAAAGCATAGCTGAATTGGTTGGGGAATGTAGGGAGTAGAAAGCACAACATGTACACTGTTGGGGCACACTTAGCAATTAATTTATAGAAAAAGCCAATTGGACAGGCTTTCAGAAGACTAAAGGTATCCATCCAATTATCTTTCCCAGGTATCAGACTGAAGTTCAGCTCCTTGCCTGATCTCAAAGACCCGATAGACTGAATAATGGCAATTAGCATCAAGAATTAGATGTAACCTTGATTTGTTTTTTTCTTTAAGTACTTCAGGGATATTTAATTTAATATACAGGCAAGTAGTCACAAGGGTTCTAAGACAAGCTTATTTTCAAGCTAAGAAACTGCTCTTAGAAAACATTTAATTGTATAATTTTCAACTCAGGAGCCAAAAAAACAATCAGCAAAAAGTTTAAATAATTAGTTCTGACATACTCATAATTTCATTTTCATATTATAAATTAATTATACTGTCTGCTTAGGTTTTATGAATAAAATGTTTGTATGATTCTGCAAATCTTCACAATATTGTCCATTTCTAAGTCCAAATGTTTCTAATAAATTATAAAAATTAGATACAGTATACTTTTTTGTGATAGTATGAAAATAAGAAACTTTTCTAAATTCTATTCCTAAGCAAAATCTGCATCAAAGGCTGTATTTTTTCCTGCTAAAGTGTTCTTCAATCACAGCATGTTTCCAAGTTTTGCTGGAAATATTAAGTAGGAAAGAAGTTGTAGCAAATCTCCTGTTGTCCCTTACCACTCCCACCCCCAAATATGTACTGTCTAGGGGTGTGTATAAAAGTCTTTTAGAACATACAGCCTTATGAATCAGGCTAATTTACTTACTAATTTACTTCCCCTCCTCTCTTCCCATACAGAGGGACAACTTTGCTCAATGCTGGCAGCACTGTTAGAGGTGAGTACTTTTCCAGTCATTTTGAAGTGTGACAAAATGCATGAGTATTTTGTAAGTAGCAGTTTAGGTTTCAATGCCAGCTTTGAGATTTACCAGTTTTGCAACCTCATGTCCTGTATGCTCTATATTTCCTCATCTATAATATGGGTATGATAATTTTTTAACTCACCAGATTGTTAAAATGGTAAAATAATGCATTGAGACACAACTATAACAGTGAAATGTAGTAATTATTCAATTGATTTATCTAAATTTGAATATGCAATTTAATTATTAAAAGTCTTATCATTTGGATAACTCAAGAAACACTTTTACTAGTTAGCTAGTACACTAACAATATATGTGGAAAGCAACATAAGAAATACATATAATTTACTCATTTACTCTGAAGAGAAGACTTGTAAGAAATATATTCTAATGCTTTATTTCTCAAACTCCCGTAGGGTCTATGCCAGACCTACTAACTTAGACTCTTCAAGTCGTATAGGTAATATACATAAAGCACTTAGAAATTGTTAACTGCTTCCAGATGTGGTGGAGGATGCTTGTAATCCCAGCACCGGGAGCCTGCGGCAGGAGGATGTGCATTTGAAGTAAGCCTCAGCCACATACTATGTTCAAAGCCAGTCTGAACTACATAGCAAGATCCTGTTTCAAAAAATAAAACTACTTTTAGAATGGAAAAAAATTTTTACCAGCTATTCTTCAGACAGAATACTAATAGCTAGAACATACAAAAAACTCAAAAGAATTAGCCACCTAAAATAAAAGAAACTAAGAAATGGGCAAGTGAAATGAACAGACACTTCTCAAAGGAAGTACAAATGGCCAACAAACATATGAAAAAATGTTCAACATCTCTGGCCATTGGAGAAATAAAAATGAAAACAATGCTAAGATTCTAACACCAGAAAGTATGGCAACCATCAAGAAGTCAAAGATCAACAAATGTTAGCATGGCTGTAGTGAAAATGGAACCCTCCTACACTGTTGGTGGAAAAATAAACTAATATAATAATTATGGAAATCAGTATGGAGGTTTCTCAAAGAACTAAAATTAGAAATTCCATATGACCCAGCTATTCCCCTTCTAAATGTCTTCCCCAGAGGGCTAAAGATGTGATACTATAGCAATACATGAATATGAATGTTTATAGTAACACAATTTATAATAACTAAATCCTAGAAGCAACCTGTATGCCCATCAACAGATGAATGGATAAAGAAAATGTGGTATCTATGTATAATGGAATACAACTTGCCTTATAAAGAAAGATAAATTCAGATTTATAAGAAAATGGATTCACCTGGAAAGTATAATGTTGAGTGAAATAAATCAGACACACAAGCTGAAATAAAGAATGGTATCTCTTATTTGAGTAAGGCAAAGTACAAAATAAGAACATAATAAAGGATGGATAAAAGGAAAAGGGGGATAGATCTGTTGTAAATGGGAAGGGTTCCAGAAGACCAAGAGCGAAGGGAGAGGAGGAAGGAAATGGAAAGTAAGAAGAATTAAGACATGCCATGTACAGGGACCTAATAACCTCAATGAATGCAAACACTGTATGTCATAAACATGAGCTACAAATAATAATAACAAGAATGAAAGTGGGGAAAAAGGAGTTAGAGGTAGAGGGAGGGAGATGGGTAAAAAAGGAAAGGGGATTAAAAAATCACTTGTATTATGTACATGTACCTACTCCACAAGATGAACATAAACTCATGCACTGAAAACATGTACTAATAAAATAAAAGGATTTTAAAAAAACAAATTTAATATAAAAAACCAAAAGAAAACCAAAAAAAGAAAAGAAATTGTTAGCTGTTATATCATGTTACAGGTATGGCTCCTTTGACTTTTTGTGTTCAGACTCACATCTTGGACATAGCGCAGTGGTTTCAATAGTGCCTGTATATGGGAAGGCCCTGGGAGGGGTTTGAACAAATACAGTTGCCCAGCTGTTATGGTGATTAAGTCCAGCTGTTACGGTGATTAAGCTTAATTGTGGCTCAACTTGATTGGCTTGGGAGCTATTGAGGGCATTAATAAAGCACACTTCTGGCATGTCTGGGTGGGTCATAGAGGCATAATCTTGCATACAATATCTGTCCTTGCCCTTTCCTCTATGGCACTGTTGCCCTGTTCTGTTTCCTGGCTGCGATGAGCTAAGCAACTCTGCTCAGTCACCCCCTTCCCCCACGATACTACTCCTTTGGTACCACCCAACCCTGAAGGCAATGGCCTGAAAGAGTCAAATTAAACCTCTCTTCTTTTAAATTTTGGGTGTTGGGTACTTTGTCCCAATGACAGAAAAGCTGACTAATCCACACAGAGATTCTTGTGGGACTGCATAACTCTGTAATCATAAAAGCTCCACTCAAGCCCCAACATAGTGACTGATTGTGAGTTAATGGTTAAAATGTGCTTGTTAGTTCTGGGACACTAGATAAAATCTGTAACAAACATAGAGTTCCTAAGTGAATTACCCATCTCCTTGTTTGTCCAAAACCAATGTTTCGGACACAGCTATCTATAAGACAATCTGCAAACATCTTTTGGCCATCAACATATTTTTCTCTTTTCTGTAAGTTCTGCTTGCTAACTTCCCCTGTGACCCCTTATAAAAACAGCCTCGGACTCTGAGCCAGTTGCCTCTCTAAGCTACTTTGCTTTGGGAGTGCTGTCTGGCCAGACTAATAAAGGTCTGTTTTACTTTCCAACTTGTCCGGTGTGTTCCTTCCTGGGTGTTCTTCGCTGCAGTCAGCTCCTCAGAGCGGTTGGTAAGGCCCTCGGTCTTACAATTCTGATTTGGTAATTTGAATGGAAAGATACAACTCTCTACTTAAAAACAACAAACAAAAAACACATCAACAGCCTTCAAAGTAATTCTGCTATATAGGCAGACTTGAAAGTCATTAATTTGGCTTCCCAAACACCTTTTATAAAAAAAACCCAAAAAGTGGTAGTCTTCATAGACTCAAAAGATATTGGTAGAAGGAAAAAAAACTTAGAGATCACCTAGAGGTGTGGTTCTCAATATTTTTAGTAGATCCTTTCCTCCAAAACAAGTCCCAGTCAGATGTATAATATGTGTACACCCCTAAAGACATACACACTGGTGAATCTCCTTCATATGGGCCTCCAAGAACCTTCATGGTGCAGCCAAAATTAGTTTTGTTAAGTCAACAGTTAGATAACTCCTGGACCACCATAGAATTTTCTTTACACCATTCATCTTACTTTTAAAATCCAGGAGTAATCTACATAGCATCTACACATAAAAAAATGAAAGCCAAGTGAGCCAATTATTTGTGATGGCAAAGCAAAAGTAAAAATGCAATATATTTAACAAATCTTCCTTTTTTCATCCACTATCTCTCCTTTTCTCTTTGTCTTCTCTCTTAAATGTTGTTCCATTTTATTGCTTTATATAGAATAGTTTTAACATATACTTAATTCAGAAAGTAAAAATGAAACAGCAAGCAATGTGAGGATTCTCTAGAGAAATAAATGTTAGACATCTTTCTCCTTACCTCGCCCACTGTACACTTACACAGAGCAGTGGCTTGGATAGATATGGATTAAATGTGTTCCTCAAAGCCTCATGTTTTAAAATTTAATCCCCACTGTGAGGTATTAATACCCACAATGAATATAAACATTATATGTCATAAACATGAGCTAAGAAAAATAAACACAAGAAGAATGTAAATGTGGAAAGAGGATTTAGAGATGGAGGGAGGGAGGTGGTTGGGAAGGGGATTAAAAAAAGAAACAAGCCATATTTCCCCTCCCCAAGATGAATGCAAACTTCATGTACTGCAAACATATACTGACAAAATAAAAATTAAAATAAGAAAAGGGTGAGAATTTAATCCAACTATGGTGGTTAGAGGTGGGCTCTTTGGAAGGTGATTAGGTTTAGATATTATCATTAGGTGAGCCCCATGATTGATTGAATCCTGGTAACTTTAGTAGAAAAAAGCAAGAAACCAGAAGTGATGTGCACATGCACACACGCGCGCACACACACACACACACACACACACACACACGAGCTCTCCTTGCCTCTTGTCACTGCTGCCTTGGGTCTCTGCCAGAAAAAGACTATCACTAGTTGTAGCCACTCAACTTGGACCAGAATCATGAGCCAAAATAAACCTCTTTTTGTTGAAAGTTATCCAGTCTGTGATATTGTATCAGTAAGAGAAAACACAGCGATACACACAATTGCAGTTAAATCTCACTCTAAAGCCAACATGGGATCCCTCATAGGGTATTGTCACATTAGAGCAATGATCAGTAAGTACTATAAAGGATCACAACATTAAAATGTGCAAAGAAGCAATGAACATAAGAGTAGGTTCATACTAAAAGACAGAGAGGGTGTATAAAACGGTCTTGGTTAGCAGAGATTATGTTTTCAAGGGTTACTTTTTTTTTTTGGTACCGGGGATCGAACTTAAGACCTTGTGCTTGCGAGGCAGGCAGCAGCATCAGTGAGCTAAATCCCCGGCCCTGGCCCCTTCAAGGTTATTTTTAAAATATCTCTTGTCCAATATACAAATTCTACAATCCCAGAAACTCAACTATGTATCCTCAAATGAGAAAATATGCCCAAGCAGAATATAAACCCCATGAAAGCAATAAGTCCAGGAGCAAGGAACTGAAATGAGACCATGTAGTATATTGAGTCATATAAGATAATGACTTAAAATGAGATTTAAGGGGATTGTACAAAAATCCTTAAAGCCATGAGTCCAGTACATGGCTGCTATTAAAAATGGTAGTGGGAACAAAAGTAAATAGTGGGACAGAAAATGTCAACTCAAGGAAAGAAAACACAAAAACAAATCACACCAATCAGTATCCTTTAGGGTATTTTATTTTACTTTTGCTGTACTGGCCTTGCCTAAAGTGTTTGCAATGTTTAAAGATGAGAAGCGCTGAAAGAGATTTGATGGACTGTGAAAAAGTGACTCTAGGGTTACATCAGACATACATATAGGTGAGAAAACACTTCTAAAGGTTCAGCCTTCATTCAGTTACTGAGTTAGTAGACAGACAGACAGACAGACTGACATACTGATGGACATACAGCCATATTAGAGCCAAATCTAAGTTTTGAGGCACATTCACTGGGACATAGAAAATATAGTCATCTCTGCTGTCAGACCTACTCTAGGGTATAAAATTCTTGTTCATGACCAAAAAACATCATAATGCACCTGCTTAAAATCTTCCTATAATTCAATGACTTGCAATTTTCTACAAAAATAGGTTCAGAACCTAGTTTGTGAACACATGGCTGATGCTTATCTGGACTCTTCATTCTACTATATGCTGAAGAGTGCATGTTTTTATACAAAGTAAGAATCACCATTAGAATAATCTTATTTTAAAAGCTACAAGGAGTAAAAAGTAAAAATATCTACCTTAAGCCACCAAGCCCTTTCTTATAAACCTCATTCTTATCAAGATGCGATATAGTTCAGTGGTAGAACACTTAGCTTACATTTGTGAGGTCTTGGATTCACTGCATATAATAATAGTAACTATAATAAATACATATCTATATAAATAAACTCCCACATTTTTTATAATTTATCAAAATGAGATTTTACTACAGTGGACCATTGAGCCAGACATACGAACAACTTCGGTTATGACCAGAATTTTAGTTTTAATGTATAAACAAAGTCTTGAGTTATGACCCAAATGCTGGCTGCTTGTACTTTCAGATGGCCTCAGATACAGATTTAACCCTTAAAGAGTTCTGGAAGAAACACTGCAACATCCTTTCCTGTGTGGGGCTGAGAAATCCTGGGACAATGTCTCTCTAAGGACACTGAGATCTGTCGGTATATAAGAGAGAGACTTTAAAGGCTGTGTAAAGGAGCCTGAGCCTTCAGCTGACCAACTTGAGTTACAACCAGCCCTTGGGAACAAACTGAGTTCATAAGTTAAGGGTCCACTGGATATGAGACTATATATTACTAATTATAAAATTATTAACACATTACTAATATGCTATTATGAGAAAAGCAAATGCTTTAGACATAAAGT
>NW_004624821.1:6242674-6254274 GCF_000247695.1 Heterocephalus glaber | reverse complement strand
AAAAATGTAAGGAGGCCTGGGAGGTGTTGTCTCTGAAGGAAGGTATGCAAAGTTATATTAGTACTCTGGAAAACAGCTCTGGAAAGAATTCTAACTTGACATGGGGATGAGTTAGAGGATCCTCAGGCAGAAGGGAAGCGAATGGTCAGATGATTTTTCTTAAGAAAAAATTCCAAACTGAAGCCTAAAGATAGAAATTAGCCAATTCAATAAGTTATTGATGGGTATCTTGGGCAGAGGAACAGATGAGCAAATTTAGGTAAGACTTTGACTTGCTGGTGCCCACATAAGGAACCACACCTAATGCTCAATGGTTCAAAAAGACTGCAGGTGGGAATGTAATTGGAATAAGATGGTAATATACACAGGTGCAAAACACTGCATGGTACATTGGTATGATTTGCAACAAGTAAAAGATTTAACCTGAGGAGTAAGAAAATTGGTTTGACATTTTAGAAAAAAATAATCACACAGTGTTAAAGATGGACTAGAAGCACAGAAACCCGGAATGAAAGGGGACTTGTTATTGCTGCAATGAATTCTGTGTATCATCCAGGAAAATGCTTTATTTTGAACATTATTTTAAAAAGGCTCAGGGACTTATTTTTAAGTGGCTCGTTCTAAAGCTATAAACTAGATTGGACCTCTAAACACTACCTCCAAAAAAAATCGAAACAAGCTACATTGACACATTCCATTTCTTATGACCACCCTCCCTCTGTAATGAATCTCTAGTACAAAGTAGGAAGTATCTCAGAGCACATTGTTAGTTCTGTTTTCTGACTGTCCTGTCAGAGAAAATGCAAGATCTTCCACACTAATATATGCGGATCACCCGGATCACCCATGTCAGTAATTTGCAGTTGTTGTTTACATTTGTTTGGAATAGATACAGTGTTGGGTTTAAACAGTAAATCTCTGGATGACAAGTGATATTCCTGTAGAATATCTAGAAACTTGGCCATGTGTCCTATTAACTGAAAGAGACTTAAGGTTCAACATATGCTTAAAATGTTTTGAAGGAAATTTAGAGAGCATTCAATCAAATTTCATTTTACAGGTAAAGCTCAAGAAAGGTTAAGGTGTAAGCTCAAGGTCACATGACCAAAAACTAATGGTAGAGGAATTGGAATTTGGGTGTAGAGACTGTAGTTCAAGCTAATTATGCCACTTCAGTTCCAAAGTGTGAACTGAAAATAAAAGGAAAGATAACCATCTTTAGTTGAAGGCTGTTGATTGCTCTTTCCTCTTCATTTTTCTATTAAAATATATTTTAGTTTTTTTCTCTAAATTAAAGTATACCTTACAAACAATGAAATGCATATATTGGACACTTCATTAAGTGTTGATAATTGTATGTACAACTATATATCTTTAAAATGAGGCTATGGAACATTTTCACTTCCATAGCAAATTTCCTCTTGCCTACTTCTAGTCAGTTCTACTATTGAAGCAACTACTTTCTGATTTCTATAACTACCAATTAGTTTTTCCTGTTGAATTTTATATACATATGACAATTGTATATATTCTTGGTATCTAATTTCTTGTGTTTAATATTTCTGAAATGTACCCATTCTAGTGCATGTGTCAGAAATTCTTTTTTTTTTTTTTTGGCTAACAAGTAGCCAGTTGAATAAGTACAATTTGTTTATCCATTCAACCATTTATTAAATTTGAGTTACTTACAGCGATTTTTGTTTTGGAGAATAAAACTGCTTTGAACATTCTCACATTACTCTTTTTGAGGATATGTCTTCAGTATTGGATAAATATCCAGGAGAGATATTCTTTGACCATAAGTTATATGAATGAGAAACCGCCAAAATAGTTTTCCAAAATGACTGTCTGATTTTACATTCACATCAATATTGATGCCAGGTCTTCCCAATATTGATATCAGCTTTTTAAATATATTTATAGTGCCATCTCATTGTGGGTATATTTTTACACTTCACTAAGAAGTAGTAATATCATATACTATTATTTTTATATTTTTGATAAAAGTCCCTGTCTTTTGTTCATTTTCATATTGAATTGCTTTTCTCTTTTTGATTTATAGGTGGTAGCTCTTTAGATATTGTGGACATAAGTTATTTGTCAGAAATATTTTTTTCTGAGAAATCTCCTCTATGTTGTGACATATCTTTTCGTTTTTCTTCTAATGGTTTAAGGTGAACTGGTGTTTTCAAATTTCATGAAGTCAAACTTATTAACTCATTTTGGTTAGTTCTTCCAGTATCTTCTCTAAGAAATGTTTACATATCCCCAAATTACAAGTGCATTCCTCAGTATCTTCTTTAACAGACTTTGTAGTTTTATTTTTTATGTTTTAACTTTATAAGAAATTGACAAATATTTTCCAAAGTGAAGCACCTGTCTTATTTTATTTATCTATTAGTAACACATGTGATTGATCTCAAATTAGTATCATTAGTGGTATAAGGAAAGAATGGAAATTCTTTATTTCTCATCTGAATAAGCAAATGTTCTGGAATGATTATTTTGAAAATAATTTCCTTCTACACTAAATTCCCTAGCACTTTTGCAAAATAATGATTATATATTCATAGGTTTGTTTTGGGACACACTAATCTATTTACTGATATACCTGCTTCTAGTTATATAAATCCTATACAATGTTTTCAAATTAGAAATGGTCATTCCTTCCATTTTTGTTTTTCTTCTTTCATAGTATTTTTATTTTTCTAGATCTATTGTTATTTCAAATAATTTTAAAATCTACTTGTGAATTTCTGGGAAAAACATTGGAATTGTGTCTGGATTCACATGGAATATACTCACCAATCTGAAGAGAATTGGCATCTTAATAGGCATGATTCAATCCATATGTGATGTATTTCCATTTACATAGAACATTAAATTATCCATTACTTTATTTATTAATTTATGTGTTTAGTTTTCAAGTTATGTATTTGTGCATATTTGACAAAACTTATAGTATTCTTGATGTAATTCAAATGAAATTGCTTTTAAATATTTTCCATTTATTTACTGTCCATATATAGAAATACAATGAATTATTGTATATTTATCCTGTATTAGGCAGTTGTGATAAATTCACTTACTCTTTCTAGTACATGTGTTGTATATATCTTAGAATGTTGAATATAAAAGCTATATCATCTGCAAATTAGAAGGTTTTACTTTTATTGAGGATACAAGGGGGAAAAGTTACCTCTTTATAAGGCCATGACTGACATGCTTTCATAACAAGATAACCTTAAGTGCATAAAAAACAGTAGAATGCATGAGGGCAATGAAAATTAGAAAATTGATAAAGAAATTGAATACAGAAAAAATTTTGGAAGAAATTGCCTTAACAATTGCTGTAAGAAAATGGAGACATGACTGAAAAGTTTACGTAAGCATCTTAATATTAAAGGTGGATTGACCTAGAATGTCTGAATTTAATACTTGACTAAACATTTTAGCACAGTGTGTCTTTGCTGTTAGGGATCTTTCATTATTAGCATTGGGTACTTAATATCAGGTGTTAGTTCTCTAGTGAGAAGTACCTTCCCTGCAGGCACTGACTTTGGAAAACCCTCCCTTATGCAGAGAGGCAGCTTATACCTGCCATTCCTCCTTATCTGTACAAAACAAGGAGACTGCTCAAAGCCAGGGAACAAAGTCAATGAGCACTGCTAGGCTTAAAGATTCAAACCAATTCTGTTTCTTGCCTACTGTAGCCTTATTTCTAGATTCTCGGCTCAAATGTCATGCTTTTATTTTTTATCTTAATCCTCAATCTTAGTTTTTGAGCCTAGATAGCCTGATGACACTTCAACCCACACTTTTTCTGATTGTTTCTCCTTTTGGATGTCGGCCTCTGCCCCATTCTTTGTTCACATTCAGCTTGACCCTCCAGATGCATATGCCAAATCCATTTATTATTTCCAAACTTTGATAATGCCCCAATATTTAACCTCATGCCCTAACTCTAACCCTACCTCTTTTTTCAGATTAATGGCAGCCACATGCCCCTATTACGGAAAAATAACTCATGCATGTGGCATAATTCCTCACTGTCCTCAAAATTATCATTGTCTATCTTAAATTTGCCTTCAAATATGGATCCCAAAATTTAAAGCTATAAGCCATTTGCTTCATAGTACTGATCAATCAGAGAAACCCTTTCCTCTATGTTTCACCAAGCTTGCATCATTCAAGAGCCTGTATGTACAAGGAGAAAATCAGGCAATCTGGTCACAAGCAGATGTCATGAGGAACTGTCATGTGACAATAGCTATAAAATCTGGAGAACTATAAAGAAAATAATAAATATAGTAAAAAGTTGACACTTAATGACCACCTATTACATACAAGGCATTTGAGTAGTTACTTTAATTGTATTAGTTTGCATTTACCTTCCAATAATCATATGTGGTAATGTGTTATTCTTGCGCTATCATTAAAGATACTAAGGTACAAAAAGGCTAGTAAACAATCTGCCCTAAGATTATGCAGGTAAGAAGGGTCCAAGTCAGAATTTTAAGTCTAATTTCAATGCCAGGGAAGAGAGCCATGTATAAGTAAAACAAAATAGAACCACAAATTTCATATATTAACAAGATACTAAACAAATATCAGAAAGCACTTTCATTGCTTGAAAAGAAAAAGGACAAGAACTGGAATTGACTTCATCAGGGCAAAGAGATGATTGAAGCAGGCATTGAAGAATAAGAATTTGAACAAGGAGAGGAATGAGGTATCATTGCAGGCAGTGGGATGGCCATGTGAAGGTATGAAAAATTAGGAACAAGTCCTCTCAGCCTCCCCACAGGGCTTTCCATTGAAAAGCTCTCAAATCAGCTAGGAAAGAAAAATCTTTTATGGGAATGAATTATTTTGCATCTTCTCTTTCCCTCGGGCTTATCTCAGGCCTACTGAGAAGGGTTGGCACAAGGAAGGAAGTCAGCAAAGACATCTACCTGGGATCCTGGTAGCAGGATAATTTAACTACCTCAAATCTAAATGATTTTCTAGAGAACAAGATTACATTAGATAACTAATCTTGTTTTGTAACTTTTTTCCAGAATTCTTTGCTAATTAAAACAAGAAGATTGCACATGTCACATACTGCAAACCTTAAGAGTCACTCTAATGTCTTCTGCTGCCTCAGTTAAATCTAAGAATCTAATTCTTTTCCCATTACCTATCTCAATCTCTATGACCTTATGGCTTTTTTCAGGCTCTTCCTCCATCACATTCTAACTTTTCAGGATATTCATGTGCAAAGCCACAGAGAGAAAGGGCATGCTATTCATTTCTGGGAAATGGCCTATCCTAGTTCCATTTCTCTAAATGGTCAATTTTAGTAAATTACTATCTGAGTTTTCTGAGATGATGGCTGTGATCTCTTCTCCCCAGCAAATTGTGTCAGCCACTCGGCACCATTGGTCCAATTCTGGGTCTTGGCTCTGTCAGGCCATGTACCACCTACGTCATAGTGCTGGCTGCTCGCTCAGCAAGGTGGGTGATTCTTTTGTCTCTAGAAAAAAGACTAGAGATGCAGCACACACTAGCCACTTTGTAAGTCAGTGGTTTTGAACATACATTCCTCTATTTCTTTCTCTGAAACTGCTCACTGCACTAAATTCTTTACTGTAGAATATTTTAGAGGTCACCATTTATCATTAATTAAAGGTCTGCTTTGCTGTTTTGCCCCTTCTGGGTAATTTGTGCTGCTAAACATAATAGTTTCTTAGCCAGAACAATTAGCAACTCCTCCACAAAGAATTTTCAGAACCCAAAGAGCTCAAAACCAATAAAAAAGATGAAATACAAGAGAAACAGATTACTGGTGCCCAACTTACAATAAGTGGTCTACATATAAGCACTAATTAAGATACAGATTCAGAACTGACAACATAATGCACTTGTTTCATATTCTGCTATTCTTTTTCTTCCTTTACCATCATCTCAACCCCATATTTAAAATTTTAATACACCTAAATATTTTTTCAGTATAAGTCATCTGAATATATTTTATGTTATCAATTCTCACAAAAGGCTTTGGGATCCTTTTGTCACATATCCCTTGCATAAGAGACTTGTAAAATTTCACTCCACAAACAGATTTATCTTTGGCTCCCAGAGATCTCTTATCAAAACAGAGTGCTTTGAGGGCTGGAGATTTAGCTCAATGGTTTCTCCGCCTGCTGTGCAAGCACAAGGACCCAAGTTCCATTCCCAGTACCAAAACAAAAAACAAAAACAAAAACAAAAAACAGTGTGCTTTAGCTTCATTTGATCATTTCAGTCACTGTCATTTCTCTGTACCTTCACACTACTCAATTACCTGGAAGCTCAGAAGCTATGATTAATAGTGCCGTCAAGTTTTCACACCATTCCAAAATGCTTTCTTGTGCCATCTTTGGACTCAAAATAAAAGTGATGAAGAAAACAGGGCTAATGGATTGACACTCACACAGCTAATGCAGAGCTGGTGCTGTGCACTTCAACTACTTGACCTCTAGGCTAAGTCCTCTCCCACTGGGAAGATAGAACAGAATGGATACTAAGATTCAAAGGACACATATTCAATTTAGAATTAGAGAAATGCTACTGGGTATGGGGCACAGGTCTGTAACCCCAGCACTTGGGAGGCTGAGGCAGGACTGCCAGGTGTTCACAGACAGCCTGGGCTTCATAGTGAGCTCAAGTCCAGCCTAAACTCCACAGCAAGATTCTGTCTCAAAAAACAAAAGAATTTGAGAAAAGCTTATAGAAATATAATATAGGCCTGTTATTACCATAACCTACATTACCCACTATGTCTTTAAAATCTATTTTTTCTAGATTCTTATGTTTTCCCTAGATTTTTCATTTCTTTTCATTACGTTTATTTTTGTTATATATTAATATAGAATCAAAACAATTGTGAACAAGTAATAAAAGTACAATAATTAAAACATGTTTAAAACTAAACCATTCACACAGATGCATAAATTTTGACTGTACTGAAGTAAAAAGGAAATATTGTCCCATGTCCAAAGATTTGGGGCATTGTATAAAAAAGATTCATCCTACTATTATTTTTTACTTGTTCTTTATATTGTACTTTCTTTTATTTCTCCACTAGTCCCCATTCCCCTCCCCTTACCATTTAATTAGTCTTAATGGAAAATGGAAGAGAAAGTGAAAGTTAAAGTTACGTTACATTAGTATTCTGAAAGAAATTTTTAATGTAAGTCTCTAGCCAAATTCTTAGCCTGAATTATGAAAATTTCATATTTTTAATATAAAAGAACTTAAGGATCCAAGATTATACAAGTGATTGTGTTAAAAAATAACAGACTGAAACTTAAAATCATCAATAAATTCTACTCACTAAGTCAGAAACAACAAATAAAACTATACTTCCTCTAAAATTAAAGTAGATACACAGGAGTTTGCAAAGAAATGCAGAGGGAAATCTCATGTTCTTTATCCTGAGCTCTTACTCTTCAACAGGATCCCACTGAACCATAGCTCAATATCAAAACCAAGAAATTAACTCTGATATCATCCAAAGAACAGATTCAGAAGCTACCAGTCAGGCATCATTCATGTCTGTGTGTACATAGTTCTACACATATGTGTAGTTTTGTATTACCACTAACAAAGATACTTACAATATCATCACTATCAGAATATCGGCACCATTCCCTTTCCTCACTCCTTTGTTCTTCATATTCGTAACTGTGGTTTAGGGAACAGGGAAAGGGGACATTGCCAGAATTCCTGCAGGGGGTTCTGATCTCCTGTGACCCACAATAGCACAAGGCTAATTAAAGAATAAAGACAGGAAACAAGGCTTAGAGAAGAAGCTGGGTTTTGGACCTAATCGATGCTGCTGTGGGAAGCAAAGACAAAGTCACCCCGAGATTGCCACTATTTATTGGGTTCATAGGGAGAACAGATGACTCAGAGGGCAGCAGTAATCCTAGGACAATGAAGATCTTATAACTGGAGGAAGTATCAGATGTCTGGGAGGGTGGTGGTAATCCTAAATTGACAAGGACCTTATGCTGATGAGGATCTCAGGTCAATGAGGATCTTACGTAGATTAGGATGGTAAGATGAGCAAAGATGGTCTTACAATAGTAGGTGGAATGAGTTAAGCTGATAAGAAACTAGTCCCTCCTCAGGTGAAAACCTTTCTCTTTTTGTATAACTACTCAGTTTTTCAAGAACAAGGATGTCTTCAGCTGATGTAATCTTGCCCCTGAGCGTCACAGCATCATGGGAGCCCTGAGGATTCAGATAACCCTAATAATAATTTAACTGTGAAATGATTTTCCCCCAAAATTATATAGAATGGCTCCTGACATTGTGGTATTCACAAATGTTATGTAAATGGAATAACACAGTTATTTGTCCTTTTAACACTGACTCATTTTTCACTCACAGTTTCCTTAAGGTGCATCAAATTTGTTGAGTATATCAAGGGTTCATTACTTTTTACTGCTGATTAGTATTTCTTGGTTCGAATACACCCTAGTAGATTTAGTCATTAACCTTAAGGATATCTAAATAGTTTTGAGTTTTGGTCCACTATGAATAAAACTATTAGAAATACTGATACAAATTC
Organism: Heterocephalus glaber; assembly: GCF_000247695.1. The sequence goes on along the minus strand of NW_004624821.1, from coordinate 6,245,675 downwards.
TTATGAAAAAATAAGTCTTCATTTCTTTTGGATAAATATGCTGAAGTGAGCAATTTCTTGGTTGAAAAGATCTTTTTTAAAAAAACTATCTTCTAGAGTGGTTACACCATTTCACATTCAAACTAGCAATGCACAAGTGATCTAATTTCATTATAGTTTTGACATAATTGGTGGTATCTCTCACTTTAGCTACTAAATAGGTATACTGCAATACATTATTATTTTGGATTTAATTCTGATTTCTCTATTGGTTAAAATGAGATTGAAAATATTTTAATACATTCATGTATATCCTTCTACATCAGTAAAATGTTTGCATAATTGGGAAGGGTAATTTTCTAATTATATCAATTGAGTATTTCCTCTGATATTTTTACTTTAGGTTCTGAGATTTCCTCATATATTGTAATTATAACTTTGTTACATATGTGATTTACAAACATTTTACCTTGGTCTAGGGATTTATTTAGTCATTTAAGCAATGTATTTCACACAGCACATTAAAAAATTTGTGCAGAAGTCCAACTTAGTAATTTTCTGACATATTGTGTTATTAGTGACAAATCTAAAGACTTTTTATGTAGACCTCTGTCCCTAAAAGTTTGTCCTATGTTGGTAATAGGTTTATATTTTACATGTAGGTTTTATGATCCATTTTAGTTAATATTTCTATAAGGAAAGAGCTTCATTTTTACTAATGACTACCCAATTGCTCCAACATCATTTATTGATTTGTGAGCCTTTGTAGAAATCATGTGTGGGTCTATTTCTGTGATCTCTATTTTTTCACTGGTCTGTGTCTTTCCCACTGCAATATCACACTGCTATACTTACTTCAGCTAGAGGATAAGCCTTAACACTGGGAAGAATGTTAATTCCTTCTGCATTTTTCTTCTTTTCCAAAACTATATTAGTTATTGTACCAGTTACAGTTTTCTAGAACCATTATATATAAATATATATTATAGTTTTATACATAGAATATTTATAGAATTATTTGTATATATATATTTAATTATAAAAGGGGATTGATTAGCTTGCCTTACAAGATTACAGGCTTATAGTTCAGGATAGTCCATAGCTTCTCAGTCCAAGAAAATGGAAGCCTCAGAACAAGAGGGACCAAAGATGCAGACCCAGACTAAGGCTGAAGCCCTGAAAGTTTCCTAGGGAGTCACAATTGTGCATCCTCATACAAAACTTGAAGAAGCTACAGTCTAATGACCATAGGTGATGGTATTAGCAAAAGATGCACCTGCTCAAGCAGAATTAGGCTTCCAAGTACAAGTTGACTAGTTCCTTGTTGAACCCCTTTTTCATTCTATCCAGGCTGTAAGCCTATTGAATGGTGACACTCTCAACCCAGTGGTTCTTCCCCCTCAGTTTGCTGGCCTATATGCCAGTCATCTCTGGAAACTCCCCAGACATACTTGGTTCACTTTACTAATATCATAGGCATCTTTCAGTCCACTCAAACTGACAAAAAAGAATAACTATCACAGTTATTATAGAACATTTCTTTTTCATATAAATTTTAGAGTAAATTTGTCTATGTCCACAAAAAAAACTTGCTGAAATTTTGATAGAAAACTGTCAAACCTACAGATGGACATTGGGAGGACTGAATCTTTACTATATCAAATCTTCCAAACCAAAACTATAATATGTCTCTCAAAGATGTAAAGACTTTGATTTTTCGACAATTTAAAATTTTAATCAGATTCTGTATATGTCTTGTTAGATTTAGCTTTTTTATATGGTATTAGTGCAATTTTGTTTCCACTTATTTGGTACTAATCTATATAAATGTAATTCATTTTTATGTGTACATGCTATGTTCACCAACCTTACTGAAGCACCTTATGAATTCTAGAAGGTATTTTTGTAGACTCCCAGGGGTTTTCTATGTAGACAGTTATGTTTTCTAGTCACAGAATTTAATTTCTTCCTTTCCAATCTGTATAGATTTCATTTGTTTCACCAGCTGTATTCTAGTAGTTAGAGCTTTCAGTACTGTATCAAATAAGAGAATTGAAAGAAACACTCTTGTCTTGCTGCTAACACAGAGAAAAAAACATTTAATCTTTAGAAATTAATTATGATGTTAGCTGCAGGTTTTCATAGATGAGCTTTATGAGGTGCAGGAAATCCCTTTCTATTCCTAAGAATTTTTATCAAGAATGGCTACTGAGCATGGCCCAGAGGAAGAGGCTTATGAGCCACCATCCCACTGCTCCCGGCTCAGAGGAAGGGGCTTCCAGGCCGCCATTTGTACCACCACTCCAGGCCCAGAGGTAGGGGCTTCCAGGCTACCATCGGTCCTGCTGGTCCCAGCCCACAGGAAGGGGCTTCAGGGCAGGTGTTCATCCTGCTGCTCCCGGCCCAGAGATACAGGCTTCCTGGCCACCTTCTGTCCCACCACACCCAGCCCAGAGGAAAGGGCTTCTGAGCCACCTTACCACCACTCTGGGCCTAGAGGAAGGGGCTTCCAGGCCACCTTCCATCTGCCACTCCCAGCCGAGAGGAAGGAGCTTCTAGGCCACACTCCTATCCACTGCTCCTGGCCCAGAGGAAGGGGCTTCTGGGCCACCATGCATCCCACCACACCCAGCTAAGAGGATGGGGATTCTGTGTCACTGTCCCACCACTCCCAGATCAGAGGAGGTGAGACATGCACCACACCCCATGGGTCAAACTGAGAAGACACATAAACAAGTCTTAATACCAGACTTCCAGATCACCTACAGCAACCCCAAAGGGAAATGAGATGGAACAATCTGATACTCAACCACCTGGACTCCCTGAACTGGCAAAAAAAGAAGATCTGGAAAAAATGAAATCAGAAATAATTTCTACGATGCCAGCAGAGATTGTGCTCATAGTGCAAGACATGATTAATAAATCTACAGAGGACCTGAGGAACATAATGGAATCCCAACATAGGAAAAAATGGAATCCATAAAACAGATGCAAATAGATTTCCAGGACATGAAAAACTCCA
>NW_004624821.1:6196442-6238503 GCF_000247695.1 Heterocephalus glaber | reverse complement strand
CTGTTGCTATTTTGCACATTGTTTATTAGCAAACCAACCTTGAACACCTGAAATAAATCTCACTTATGTTGTGCTTTGAAATATATTTTTGGTTTCAATTTGCTAGAAATCTTGTTCCAAATTTTGGTACCTAGGTTACTGAGAGGTATTAGTCTATAGTTGTCTTTTTGTGTTGTCTGCTATATTTTTGTGGTCTTGATATCAGGATAATACATGTGGATATTTTCTGGAAGTAATTACACAAAGTTGGTTTTAATTCTTTCTTGAACTTGATAAGGTTCTCTGTGTTTGCACGGCGTACAATTTGATTATGTTTTCTGATTAACTCTACCTATCTCTCTTGTTTAATTAAAGTATTGAGACCACAGATTAATTATTGAGATGTCAGGGTCTAATTCTTTCTTTTTATTATTTTTTATCTATTTGTTCCCCTGTTATTTATTTCTTAGTTTATCTTTCTGTGGGTTACTTAAACTTGTTTAGGGGTTGATTTTTATTTGCAATTTTTAATAGTAGTTGGTCTAAGTATTACCTTATACATATATAGCTTGTCACAGCATAATGCTGTTAACATTTTACTGCTTTGAAGAATAGATATCTTATTTCCACTAAGGCCTCTTTACCTTTCTTACTTTTTGAGTATACTTGTGTTGTTATTTCCTTCACATACAATGAGCACGGCACCAGACAGCATTTGTGTCTACTATAATATTTGGTGTCTACTATAAAACTGATTAGAGAAAACATGAGGTGAAGTATAGTCTGTTATATTTAATTCTATGATTGTTCTTTTCTTTCTGAAGGTACCAACTTGTCCTCTTCTTTCCTAATAATATAGTTTCACTGGATGCTCAGTATTGACAGTCCTTTGCACTCCACATTTGCAAATGTTCGAGCCACTTCCTTTTGGCCTCCATGTTTTCAGATGAGAAATCTTCTGTCATTCTAACTTGTTTTTCTTCATAAATGGTTCACTGTTTCTATAATGAATTGCTCTTTTCTGATTGTTTTGATATTTTGTAATTTTGCCTTCAATTTTTAGAAATTTAATTACTGCATGTCTTGGTGTGGATTTCCTTAGTTCTATTCAATCTGCAATTTGTTCAATATTTTTTGAAACTAGATTTTTTAAATATATTTGACAAGATTTGGAAAAGTTTCAATTAGTAATTTTTTTAGCATTTTCAGTTTTATAGCCTTTCATTTTTTCTGGAACTCTGATGATAAAAATGCTACATCATTTTTATTGTCCCTCATAATACAAGGCTCTGGTTTTTAGTCTATTTTATGTTAGTTTGATTGAATAAATTCTGTTATTCTTTCTCCAAGCTCATGGATTTTAGCTGTTTTCTCTACAGTACTATTGTAAAAATCCTGGAAGTCTTTTTAAATATTTATTATATTTTACAGTTACATATTTTCATTTAATTCTTTGTCATCCCTCTTTTTCTTTTTTGGCATTTTCTATTATATTATTTGGTTCGAGGGAATTTGCAGTTGATTTTGAAGTGTTTTTATGATAGCCTATTTAAAATTCTAGTCATATAATCTAACATTTGATTGAATTTAATATTGACATCCATTGATTTTCTTTTCTCATTCAGATTATGGTTTTCCTGATCTTTGGGATAACACACAATTTCCTATTTTATCCTGAGAATTGTGATTATTATATTAAGAGGTTTTTAATCCTATTTATATCTATTTTAGCCAGTAGTTGCCTGGTTCAGGTTTAGTGAGTGGCTTCTGGCTTCCTTTTCAGGATTTTGGTTTCAATTACAGCTTAGTTTCCACAGTCCTTGCAGTCTTATCTGGGTCTATTTATTCTTGTGCTTTTGGTTACTGAATTATCACTGCTGATCCTATCTGTGGAGACAGAAAACTGTCCATTTGGCTGCCCAGTGCTGCTGGGCTATCTTACATGAGGAGTTCAAGGACAGAATTTGTTCAGCATAAGTCTCTTTGTTCTTAAGGGTACAAAGCTTTGGGAATGCTGCCCCTGCTAGGATATCATTTTGTCTACTGCTGTCTCAGTACCACTGGGCTGAATTGTCTCAAAGTGATGTACTGAACTCAGTACATCAAACTCCTACCAGGACCAGGCTGTGAAGTAGGGACTGGGATGATTACTCATAACCATTTGCAGGCATAAAAAGGGCCACAGAAACGAACTAGATCCATCAGCTTCACTACCTACAAACTACTGGAAATGCAAAAGAATGTCTGGAGTAGAACCCAGCGTATTTTGAACAGGCCCTTCAGCTACTTTTGGTTATATAAAGTTTGAGACCAGCACAAATAATCTCTACATTTGAGTGAATGTAGCCTCCTAATGTCCATTTTCTGTTTCTCACAGTGATGTCTCAAGAGAGATTTTAAAACCAATACAAAATCTACCAAGTGCTAGAAGTCCATCATGAAGTACCATACATGCAATCAGAAATAACTGCACTACCACATAAGACAGTAATTCTCCCACTCAAAATGCCACTTAAAACTCCTATGTACTACTTTTATTCTTCATCCATGTTTTTATATTTTGTTTTGTTTTTGGTACCGGGGATCGAACTCCGGTCCTTGTTCTTGCAAGGCAGGCAGTGGAACCACTGAGCTAAATCCCCGGCCCCAATCCATGTTTTTATTGTACACCCGTATAACATAATATCTTGCCTAACTTTTGAGAGGAAATATACTATATTCATTAAGAATATGAGTCCAGAACAAAACTGTTTGGGTTCAAATCCAGCCTACATCACATCTTTTGTAACACCATTTTACCTCATAGAACTATATAAAAGTTATATAAGAATTAAATGAGACATACCTATAAGAAATGTAGAAAGAATTTCATAAATGAATGGCTATCATAGTCCATTTGTATTACTCTAACAGAATATTACTAGATGCAGCATCCACTTACAGCTTTGATCATCATCAAATCATCTATTCTAAAAATTTATCGCCAGTGATGTCAGAAAAAGCCATGCTAAAAAATGTGTCAAGGTTGTTCCTCAATCTTAAGGCTATAGTGATGACCCCATAGGCATATTCTCTCTCTCTCTCTCTCTCTCTCTCTCTCTCTGTCAGAAGTTTCACAAGTAGAGTTTTCATCTGGAAGGCAAAATCTGGCACACAAAATGCCACTGCAGATAAGGTGAAGTGACTGAAGGGATTCCCAACTTATCCTTTAAATCTCCATGCCTGAGAAAATTCAGACAGCCATTTTATAACCCTAAAATGAATGCCGAGTAAGGGACAGAAGTTTCCAGTCTTGTGCAGAGTAACAGAACTAGGAGATTCCATTCACTTCACTCACTGCATTTCAGTTTAATGAATGATGCCTGTTTTTGTTTTGCTTTTAGTAACACTCTGTTCTGCCTCACTGAAATCCATGTTTCAAAGGAAATGGAATCCATGTTTATAAGGACAGACAAAACTCAAAAAGATGTCAGCTAACGTGTATCTGATATTGAAAATGGACTGAAACTTCTAAGTTTCATTATTTTTTTTAATTCATTGAGTTTACTGGTACAATTTAGGTGTACACAATGATCACATTCATCATACAGAATTTGTACCTGTACCCAACATTATCTCCATTCTTATTTTTTTCCATTTCCCTAGTTTCATTATTTTTGAAGTTACATAACATTATAGATTTAAGTAGATGTTAGAGGTTTTCTCAGGATGTTTTCCCACGTTTGCTACACTAAATACTTTCCAGTTTATTTTCTATGTCCTTGCTTCAGATGATATCTAAAATTTTAATCACAACCCCAAATTTAGAATTGTATTAGTAACTATTTAGGATATAGATGACCACTGAGTCAAAAATATATGCTTTCTCTCCATTAGAGCAGGCTTTGGGGAATCAAATTGTGCTCTGAAAGCATCCACACTCCAAAGCTCTCACTGATTAGCAAGCACTTCCCTGCAGCTCACCACCCCCTAGGTGACAGAAAAAAGGGGCTCCTCCACCAGGCTTTCACAATACAATGAGAAGAACAGCCATCATTTCCCTCCCCCAGACAAATGTTTAGCAAATTTGCCTAATGTGTGAGAGTAATTTTAAAATATGCTAAAAATGATGCGCCCACATGTTTGTGCATTCATCCTGTGAGGGAAAAGTAGCCACACATTCTTAGCCAGCCTCTTCAATTCTCCTTTGAGAATTCCCTTGTGCTGTGGGCTCATTCAAAGACAGCAGGATAATTTTACACAGTTTGTCATTGTAGTCCAGGGAAGTTTATGGAAATGCTGCAGAAATAAACTACAAGTGGGAACCTGGCCTTCTGCCAATCTGCACTGTGCTCTGTCTCTTTCCTCTTCTAACAACAAGTTTTCCTCTTCAGCATTTCATTTTCTCTGTATCATATAAACATTTATCTCATCTAAGACATTTTAGAAATACAGACCATTGTAATTATACCCCAAGAAATATTAATAACTGATAATAATGTAATGGTTACACTCCATAGTGAGTATTAATACTAATTAATATTGTGCCAGGCACCTTTCTATAAGCTTCATATAGACTAACTCATTAATTTCTCACCATAGTGCACAAGGTGGAGTCTGTCTTTATGCCCATTTAACAGATGAGGACATCAAAGTAGGCCTAGCTGCAGAAGTGGAGCTAAAAACCCAGTACTGGAGTCCTGACTCTTAACCATTTGCCTACCCTCTTCCACCTCAGTGCTTTCCATGACCATCCTGGACAACTTTCTTTCCACAATGAACTTTAATGAATCAGGAAGAACTAATGAAAAATAGAACGGGGGGGTGGGGGTTCATTATATTTGGCTTAAACTAAATCTATTTTTATTTTTACTCATTTATTTATTTTGTGATGTTGGGGGTGAAACCCAGGGCATCCCACATGCTAGGCAAGTGCTATACCAGTGAATGACACCCCTAGCCCAGCAATTTATTTTATGTTACCCTAGTCTTACAGTATAAATGTCTAAGCAATTGTGCCGAAATTTTTTTTCAAAGATGAGTGTTCTCTTATACTTCTGATTTACACAATCAGACTCAAGCAATACATACTACAAAATGGTATTTAGAAATACAAAATGTGGTACTTATTTGACTGGAATGTCATTCACATTATAATCATAAGGATTTTCTTTAAAGGGAATCCTGTAAAGTCTCCATGGATTGAAATAAATTTTAAGGTAAAGAAAGACAGAGGAAATGGGAGAGAGAGAGAAAGAGAGAGTGAGAAAAAGGGACAGGGAGAGGAAAATAGAGAGACAGAAACAGAGACAGAGACACCTCCTAGAAAGGACCCAAAACAGCTATCCACAAATTTAATATCCAAGACGGATCAAGAGCCTATTGCATTGGGGAAGGGATTAGATGTTATGTGGCACTGACACCTCAGAATGAAAAGTGTAAGAGTTGTTGAGAAATATCTTTTTTGGCTTTCTAAAGGCAATATTTCAAGATTTAAAGTACTACCAAACAGATATAAACTAATATAAACACATAGTTACATGCTATGCTTACAGAGACCAATTATGCAATATATAATATTTCCTGTACAAGAGTTTCCATTTCTTCTCACCATTTCCTCTCTAACAACACCTGAAGGTGGCATTTCATGCATCAGCAGCCAGGCCTGGGACATACCTGTGCATGGGGCTGGTGTGGCTTCCGCACCTCCATCACAGGGGCTCTCTGATGTCCAAGAGGCAGCAGCATAGCTCCTTGTCCTCCCCTCACTCCCAGGTCCTGATGTCTATCATTATTCCAGAGCAGAGAAAAGAGTTGTAAGATTTTATCTTTAAGAGCTACTCACTAAATCAGAAATGTTAATTTAAGATACAGAAACATTAATCCACAAGGAAACCTAATCTCGAGAAATAAAAGACAGCAGAAATAATCCAAAATATTTTATCTTAGCAGAGGCATTTGAGTAAAATACATGAGATTATATGAACTTTCAGGAATGATTTAAATATTAAACTTGATTTATTTACACTCTATTCTAATTAGGAATGCTGAAGCCATACCTTCGCAGAAATCATCATCCTGGTTCAATTATCACTGCATAATGAACCATCTCAGAATATAAACACTTCAAATATCTTCAATATTAGGGGCCATGAGTCTGGCTGCATCATGGCTTCTTCAGCTGACCCTGTCTGCATCATTCTTGGAGCAACATTCCATTAATGGACATTCTCAGTAGTATGCCTATCAAAAAATAGAATCAATAATTAATAACCTTCCAAAACAGAAATAATGAGGCTGAAGTGGGTATCCCATTAATCAAATCAAACTTTTAAGGGGTAAATTATATTAATTCTGTATAATATCTTCCAGAAGATAGACACAGAGAGGGACTATGTCTTAGTAGCTCATTCTATGAGGTCAGCATTACTCTAATACTCAAATCAGACAGAAATATTACAAGAAGAGAAAACTATACACCAATACCTCTCATGAGCATACATGAAACAAAACTCAACAAAATATAAATTATATAGCACAATGAAGGGCATTGATCTCTGATATGGAAGACTGGTTCAACACTGATAAACCATCTAATATAACCTATCATATCAGCAGGCTAAAGAAAAAAATTACATGATCATACCAACAGATGCTGAAAAAAGCATCTGAAAAATCTAAACACTCACTCATAATAATAAAAAAAAAACACTAAGTATACTGGAAATTGAATTGAAAATCCTCACCTTGAAAAAACATCTACAAGACACTGATGGATACCACCACTGTGCATGATAAGAAGCTCAAATTTTTCTTGCTGAGATCAGAAATAGGGCAAAGATTTCTCTTCTCACAATTTTTCTTCATTATCACAGTAGAAGTTGTAGCTAATGTAGTAAGATAAGAAAAAACAAATGAAAAGTATACAGGCTTAGAAAGGAGAAACAAAACTGTCTTTGCTGTTGACAAGATTGTCTACACAGAAAAGCCAACAAAATCAACAAAAAAAATCTTAAATGAATAAATAATTGCACAAAAATTGCAAGGTATAAAATTAATATACAAAAATCTATATCTTCCATATATACAAGAAATTAAATGGAATATGAAATTTAAAACATATTTATATTAGCTCCAAAAATGAAATCATCAAATAAAAACCTAACAAAATATCTATGGAATTTACATAAGGAAAACTATATAACTGTGATGGAATAAATCAAAGAACAAAATAAATGGGGAGATATTTCACATTCATACAGAGGAAGACTCAATATTGTTAAGATGTTAGTTCTCACAACTTGCTCTCTAGATTTAATGAAATTCCAACAAATCTCCAGCAAAGTCATTAGTAGATACCAGAAATTTATTTTTGAAATTTATAAGGTAAGTCAAGGACCCCAAATAGTCAAAAAAATGTTAGAGAAAAAATAAATAGGAGGACTCAAAGTACTCCACTTCAAGAGTCTCTATAAAGCAATAGTAATCATGACAGTAGGGTGCTAGAGAAATAATAGACAAATATATTCATGGAATGAAAATAGACCCACATAAATATGGCCAACTGATCTATAATACAGGAACAAAAGTAATGCCACGCAATGAGCAAACAGTGCTGTGACACCCAGATACCCTCACCATCAAGCAGATGAGCACACATGGAAGGAGAGTCTCAGAAAGAAGGAAGTGAAAAGGAGAAACAAAAATACTTGTAGAAATAATGGCTGAACACTTAGATATTTCATGCAAAACACTAGTCTATACATTTTCTCTCTTAACAAATAAAGAGACATATCCATTCCTAGACGTATCACAGTCAAACTGGAAAGCTAGAGAATCTTAAGAACAGCAAAGAAAAACTCATGTACCAAGGGCCTGCTATGAGACTGACCACTGACTTCCACTCAGAAACAGTGGGAGGAAAGTGGTAGGGTGACATATTCAAAGAGGTTAACGATAAAACAATTTCAAACAAGAATTCCAACTCCAGAAAATCTATTCTTTAATAATGAAGAAACAGCAAGCATATTCCCAGATCAAGACACCTGAGATAATTTGTTGCCAGTAGTTCTGCCTTACAAGAAATAATGGCAAGAAAAAGTTTATTCTTGGATCACTTGTCAGAGGGTTTATGTATGTACGCACACGTATGTGTAAATTTCCCTAAAATTTCTTCTGCAGTTTAATATTCATTGATTTCAGAAGCAAAAATACTAGAACCACAAAATAATATTATTTCAAAGTTTGTTTCAACTGTTATACATATTTAGAGTTGTGAATTTTTAATAATGTATTGATTTAGTTTTTCTGGAAGTTCATACCTTCTAGCTAAAGATTGCAAAATAACTAAAAAAATTATACAAAATTTGTTTTATGCTAGTTAAGTATAAAAGAAGTTCCAGTTCTAAACAAGTATATGCAATGCAAGAGGGAAAGTTAGAGTTGTAGAAATTGGAGCTCTTGAGCATGATAATTCCTGTGAAATACAACAATTCCAGAAACAACTGCACATTTCCCGTATCTATGAAACTGATAGGGCTCAGGCAGACATCCCCAAGGAAGCAACAAGACCTGGGATCCTGGACAAACACGCTGCCAGGTTGAGCAGGTGGAGTTGGAAGGAGGGATCTGAAAGACCCAAGCAGAGCAGGAATTTGCTGAGGTGGGGGTGGAGGAGGGGCAGTGGCTGGGCTGTCTCCTGCCGCCCCTCCCCCTCACTCAGGAGTCCTTTGTGATGAGGACTGGGTCCCAACTCCTGTCTTCAAGGGACGTCAGTTGCCTGAAGGCCACAGTACTGCTCAGATGATGAAGAAGTTTCTCTTTCTTTCAAAATGTATTCTTAATGCCTGGAAGTGCCCCAGTTCTACCTGGGCAACAGATGCTACTCTTGCCTTTGAGTATGGATTGGTACACTTCCTTCTATTAATCCCTCAGCTCTGGATTAATCAGTCTACCCCAATAACTGGGAAAAAGACCACCAGAAAGGTAAGAAACTCTTGGTCAAACCAACAGATGTTGATTCTTTCCTTTTTCTACTCTTCTTTCCACTTTTTCAAATCAAGTACAGAAATTTACGAGAGGGGAAATCTCAGAAAAGATTACAACATAATTCTTTTGGCACAAGTCTCAGGGCAGGGGTGCGGGTGGGCACTAGGAACACCTGTCTCAGACTCTCAGATCATCTGTGTGTGAGCTGGAGGTGCCAGGGTAAAATCAAACACTGACTCTGCGGCCAAAGACTGGATTCCCAAGAAAGCTGGGGACCTCTGGGGAAGGACAGGGTCCAGCACTGGGTGCCTTTGGGCTTCACCTATTCTCAGTGCTGGTCTGATCTGTGGGCTGTACTGAGCCCCTGAGGGCTGGCTGGAGTTGCTTCTGGCTTCAGGAAGCAAAATCCTATCTGGCTGAGAGGCATGGTAGATCTCAGCCTAAGCAGAGGAATTGTGACTCAAGACATGCATGGTAGAGCTCACAGAAAAAGTCTTTTGTGATTTCCAAACAAGAAAAACTGAAAATATTTTTAGCCACTTTAAACATGGGCTGTTTGCTAATGGGAAAAACTCAAAGTGTTCAGGAAAATGGTCTATAAAGTCCAGGGAGATGAGCAGGAGAACTGGGCCAAAGCTTCTCTTTCTTCCTTGTCTTTTAGCACCACGTGCAGAAGAGATGGAGCAAGAGCAAGAAGAGCTGTACTCTGAAAGGTAAGGATCTGTCCTTCCACCCCAGGGGTGACCTGAGCTCACCTGTCCTCAACTCTGAGGATGTCAGGTGGGGAGGCCTGTGTGGGCGGCTCCTGGGAAGGAAATCTGAACTGGGGACACTTCTCAGGCTGTGTGCTTGTAAGGAAGTTGTGATGGACAAGGAAATGAGGAGTGTACAGAAGGAAACAGTGTGAGTGGTGGTGGAGAAATACTGCCTGGATTTGGAGAGGGATCTCTAAGGTCTGTGGACAGCTTGTTCACTTCACTAGAGCAGCCTCCTCTTTAAAATGACCTGCTCTTTCACCCTACCAAAGGTGATTGTAGGGGTTGGTGGTTGTGGAAGCCTCTCCCTGTGCCTTGTTTACACTGTCAGAGGCCATGTGTCCTTGGGCACAGACGCTTGGACTCCAGTTCTAACCCTGTGTGGTGTCCTCTTAGGAGCATCCCACTCAAGACCCTCTCTTCTCCAGTGTGACCTACTTTTCATTTCTGGCCAGGACAGCCTGAATGAAGTGGAAGACACTCAGGACCCAGCTTTACTTCTACAAAGGTGAGGGACTTCTCACTTCTGGGTTGTTCTTCCTGCCAGGATCTCTGATGTCAACTGAGGGGGAGCGGAGGACTCCAAGTTCCAGTGACTCACGACTGAAGCTCTTGGAGGGGGTAACAAGAGCCTTCTGACGTTGGGAGGACATGGAGGGTCTGTGGGCCACAAGTGGCCATCCCTGCCCATCCTGCCTGGCTTGCTGGCTCAGTCTGCTGCTGTCTAAAGCTTGTGCCTCCTGTTTCCTACAGTCATCTACAGGAGTTCTGTGACAAAGGAAGAGTTCAGCAACACTCAAATGTAGCTGTCTCAGGTGAGGTGTTCAAACCAGGGCCTGCTAGAGCCCACTAGCCACATGGACACTGCATGGAAGATCCTACTCCTACCACCATGTCCCTGTAGGCTTCCCTGGCTCCTAAGAACCAGCACCTTCTGCCTCTGGCCTCCAGCCCATCAGGAGGAGCTCAAAAAGACCAGTTCATCTGCATGAGATACCTGCTGGGCAGTGACCCTCAGAGCTTCCTTCCTAGCAACTCCTATTTACCATCTCTCAACTCGGCCATCTCTGGCCCTGTTCACTCTCAAGGTTTCATTTTGTTCTTCTCATGGTCATGTGCAACTGATAACACCTTACTTTTCACCACCTTGGCACAGGGCAAAGTCCAGCAAGGACATCATTCCTATAACCCACCACGTGCTTTGTTCTGGGGAGACCCCCCCCGCTGGCAAGGAGAGGTTTGGGGCCTCTCTTTCATCAAGCCAAATAGCCAGAAGCTGCTGGTGATACTAATCACTGAGAGAGTGGAAATAATAACCTGTGAGTCTACCCTATCCCCTGGATTTTCTGGGGGTCATGTTAAATCCATTGGTGACAAGCAAGGTACCATGGCACAGCCCTTCTGGAATGTAAATGGCCAACCAGAGTGGCTTCTCAGCTTTCACCAGCTCTCTTACTGCATGGTCTTGGATGGCCATTTAGATCAGAGATGCAGCCAGCTCTCCTGGAGCCTGCTCTGTATGTACAGTGAGTCCCTGGTGCCTACTGGCTGCATCCCCAAAAGGCCTTCCTCTTCAGGACTTCCATCTTTTAAATTTATTGAAGCTCATACCCATTTCCTACTTCAATCTCAGGCTGTGGGAACTCTACAGATTTCCCACACAAAGACCTTACTCTCCAATGTGAACCAACTCCAACTTTTGACCCAAAATGTGCCCAAATTTCAAGTCCAGACTCAGGCCCAAATCCTATGCTCCCTCCCAAACCGACTACCTTCTTCCCCATCCCAGATTAGGGCCTGTAGAACAATATCCCAGCCAAAGGAACAGTCCTTCATCTCAATGGAAGATAAGTACCTGGAGTGGCACTTGCAAAAGTCACTGAAACAGAGAGTAGTTTTAACCTCTGTGCTTCAGAAAGCTCAGGAAGCCATTAGCCAATCTATTCTCAATCATCTTCAGTGCAGCCAGGCTTCCCAGACCCCTAAGTCAGCCTCCATATTCACTGTGTATCCTAAGAACCAGACACAGGAGAAGCCAGGAGCCATACAGCCCTTACCACCTGCTTGTGAGAGCAGCAAAGGAGTTCTGGACACAGGGTCTGGGAACTCCCACAGCATCTTTTTAAAAGGCTTAATTATCTTCCCACTAGATAACCCAAGAGATGTTTTACAGCAAGAACCAGATAGGGAAACAGAAGATCAATTGCAGAGTTCAGGAATCAGGTCCCGAAAAGTTCAAAGGAAAGATAAGAGTGATTTAGAAAGTGACATCAAGAGGCCTGAGAAGGGTGACTCAGGAATTCACTTTTCTAGGAGTATAGATAAGAAACATCAAGAGAAAATGCTGCAAGAACATCTAGGCAGGGAGTTGGAGCAACTCCATGAGGGCCTAATACCTGTAAGAGTGCTAAGATCTTGGCTTGCTGCCAGTCACACCTTCCCCAATTCCAACACCCATGTACAACCCAGAAAGCTAGCTTTCTCCAAGGTCCAGAAAACCCTTGTGGATACTTCTCAGGAGCTTCCTTTTCTCGATCCAAAAACTTGCCTGTTATTGGAAGCACATATAAAAACATCTAGATTAAGGCGACATTTAAAGACCCCCCAAACCAGAAATGTACACAAAGGTGAGGCTCTAGCCTCACCCTCTCCACAGCCTACCTTTCCCTCCTCAGCCTCCTGGGACTCCAGGGACAACCTAATTGCCAAAACTGGAACTATCCTTGAAGAACTTCCTCAGAAAGTTCCAGAACAGGAGAAGATAACATACATGTCACTTACCACCTTACAGAGTCCTCCCCTTGCCTTGTCAGCTGCACATAAGGAAATGCAGAGGGCCTGCAGTGAGACCCCAGTTTATCACAGCCATGGGCCCTCAGAGGCCCTGCCAACTACACAGCAGGGTGAACTTCATTCTCTCCCTTGCACTGACATGTGCCTGAAAAAAACCTGGCACAGCACTACTGCCCCAAAGCTGGGTCTTGGTCTAAGCTCAGGAATTTCCAGGCACAAGCCACCGGAAGGCAGTAAAATGATGCCATCTGAAGTCACCTGCCATAGTTAGGTAAAGCCAGAGCTCAAAGTAGGGTCTCAATTGTTGATGGCCAAAGACACCATGGAGACAAAGGCGAAGAAGACCCTTGCAAAGGGAATAGCTACTAGAGCCAGTATGATGGCAAACTCCCATAATATCAATGTCAATCTTAGTTTAGGATCTCTGGGCACCAGCAGACAGCCCTGCCCCTTGACAGTTCCTATTTCCCAGGACCTAGGCGCTCCAGACCTGAATGCCCAACTGGCTAGTGTGGCAAAGCTCGGAGAAAAAGGAGGGGCAGAGTACCAGCCTCAGGACCTGGCCCCTGGCACCCTTCAAGACTTCCATGCCAAGGAGTCCCAAAGCACAGATACCTTGCATCCTCAGGCCTCTTTGTCCAGCTCCCAGTACATACTCAAGAGGAGCATGCCAACTGTCTGACCCATGTGATCTCTCATTAAGGGAAGGAAACAGCCAAGGACAGCAGGACCCCAGGATCCTCAAACTCCAGGTCTCATCAAAGAGTAATAGAAAGAGGTATGGTCAAACCAAGCAGACAGGACTGTGAGAACCCTAGACCAGGAGATCAGGAAGAGAAATTTAGAGGACCAAGATCCTCCCATACCTGTGAGACAATCCCTCCTACCCAGGTCAGGGAAACAGACACTACTGGGAGGAAGTCCTCCCTAAACCAGTCAGAGAAGGGACAGGCTCCTCCAGCCAGCCACTGCAATGAAAATGTGAATCACTTTCTGCAATTTCTTAATCCTAAGAAAAAAGGCAGACCTCAGGAAGACTCCCTGCTAAAAGGCAAGCTTCTATCGACTACTGCCCAATGGTGGATATCAAAAACAACCCAACTGTTCATGGACAGTGGGGCAGCTGAGGTCCATGCACTCATGACAATTGGGCAAACCCTGGTGGACAAACTGGGGCTTTGCCACGTAAGTCCTCTATCAGAATCATACTGAAACAAAGGGGGTAGGTGTTTCTGCCACTACAAGGTTCCTCTCAGCCCACTTCGAAGGAGAGAGATGACATCTATGGCCTATGGTCACCAACCCAGCCCCAAGGACCACAGCAATTTTGTCAGCAGTGTGGGCAGCAACCTGACCTTGCTGCCCAAAGAGCCAGTTCTCCCCACCAGTAATGGTCAACAAAGGCCAAGAAGGCCAGGTGCCTCAGATCTTCTTCGTGACCATCCCACACACTTCATTGTCACCCCACAAGATTCTCTGCTCAACCAAATAAGCTTTCTCACACCTTGTGTTATGAGACAAAATGTTCTACAAAAAATAAGAGTACATATAAATTGTTGTGTCCCTTGTGAGCACATCTTTTGTGCCAGTGTCTTTTTCTACTCACACATTTATTGCTTTCTAATACATATTTTTCTCATCAGATGTGGTGGCTCCTGTCTGTGTTCACTGGGGCATGGGAAGGGGTTAGTATATGCTCTTCTTCACAGAAGGGACTGGGCCTACAGGGATGTGACAGTGGCACTGAAGATGTACACACACCCTTTTTCCCTACCTGCCCCTCGAGTGTTCATCATTCAGTCCTTACCGAAACCAACAACACAAACCTGTTGAGACCTCTCAGGAAGAGTCAACCCTACTGACCCTCAGCTCAACCTGTCTTTCCCTCAAGCTTGAATACAGCACAGCTGTAGGGATGGGTGTGCAGAGGCACCAGAGGGCCCAGTAGCTTCACATGTCACATCTGCTCTGCCAGATGGAGGCTATGTGGGCATGGGCATCGCCAGAGCCTCTTACATCATCCTTGATGATGTAGCAATGTCACTGCTCTTTCTTCTGCCTTCCTTGCTCTCTGGAGCAAGAGCCAGGAGGGAACTTTCAAGCCTCCATTCAGGACAACTGCTGAAGGCTGTGTTGCCCATGCCCAAGGTCACCTGCCTTCCATTTGGGACATGGCTGTGTGTGCAGGAACCATCCCAAGATGGGGCATGGTGAACCCTGGGTTAGAGGTTAAGAGAATAATTGCAAAAGTTTTAGCAAGGAAGGAGTCAGAGTGACATGTGGGTGTCATAAAGGGCACTGAGCTTTGGAAGTTCCTGCCCACCAATGCCATTAACCACCCTGGAGAAAGGCAGATGTCACAGGCTGAGCTGCTTACCCTGTCCTCATGCCAGGGCTCTCCCACTTTGCCTGCCAGGTCATAGGCCTGGAGAAGCCCCTTTAGCTCCAACACAGATCTAAGAGGAAGCAAAGCCTGCAAGCAGGTAAGGTTAATCACCCAGCAGAATACTGCATAAGTCTGTATGTCATCACCTCTTGAATTCCAAAAAGGACCAATTAGCAAATGCTGGAAAAAACAGGGCCAGGGAATTATGGATGCCACTTGCAGCCTAGTGATTGTTACACTTTCACATGGCTTCAGCACTTTCTCCAGAGAAGAGATCAGGACTTTAAATGACCAAGGGACTGGCCTTGGTCACAAAGTAAGTTCCTGGCTCCAGCACTGGCTTGTCCTGTAGACCAGAAGGAATAGGTGAATCTGACAAGATTTGTAGACACGCAAGGAATGACCTGTCCAAAACTCAGGAACTTCATAGGCGAGGCAGATGGGCCAAAAACAAGCGCTTACTGCATCTCATTCTACTTCCAGGCCAGGTTTCCTCTCCCCAGAGCCCATCCACATGGGAAAGCAGGAGGGCCCCAAAAGAGGGACAGGAGGAATGTGTTGCTCTGCTTTTGGTTGCTGTGACCAATTTCTTGAGGAAAAACAACTGAAAGGAAAAAAGTTTTATTTGTGTCACGGTGCCAGAGGCATTGGTTCATCATCTGGCTCCAAAGCAGAAACATGGCAGGAGGGCATGGTGGAGAAGAACTACTCATCTCATGGCTAGATATACCTTTCAGAGTCTTACCTCCAATAATGCACTTCCTCCAGCTAGGTCACATCTGCTAATGGCCCATTCAACTATGAACTGATCGATGGGTTCATTCATTGGTGATGCTGTTGCCCTCACAGTACAATCACCTCTCTAGACATCAATTATTCCATTCATGTTGACAATCAAGATTAACTGTCATAAGAAGCCATTTCTCTAGTGTCCCATGCTGTGCCCCACTGGTTGTGAGGTTGTGGACACCACTCTAGGGGCCTCAATATGTTCCTTGCTGGAGAGTCCCACAGCAGAAGTACCACCAAGGCAGACAACATGGGATGGGCCAGTCCCCCACATATAGAACTGAGTAGCTCCTCAGTGTGGGTATCAGGCCCCCAGACCTGTCTTGATGAAGATTCTGTCTCACCTAAGGTCCATGTCAGCTTTCACGGTGGCCTAGCAACAAGAGCAGAGTGAGGGTTCTGAGCCTGCCTCTGTTGAGTCCCAAAAGTCAACTTCAGGGTGGGAACCTGGATATGGATCCCAGAACTTCAGAGGAGAAAAGTTCTACAAGGGCCATCCCAATGGACCAGACAGAAGCAGAAGGGAGCAAGTTTCTGTCCCTTCTGCTGCCACCATCCTGTGCTTCCTGAGAGGCAGAAGGCCAGCAACAAGGAGAACCTACAAAGTCTTCCATGGAGACCCCTGGACAGCCTGCCTCAGAAGCCCATACCATCAAATCCCCATAGAGATCTCCACAGAGTCCTCAATAGAGACCCCAGGAGACCTTAGGAGTCCTCCCCGAGAATCCCAGAGAGACCACCACAGAGAGTTCCATAAAATCTCTGAGATGACTGGGATATCAAGGTTTGATAGGAAACATAACAGAAATATATTCTCAGGGTGCCTTTTCTTTATGAGTGCAGTTCAGTTGAGTAGAAGATTCACAGTCAAAATATTCCTGAGTATTACTCCCAGTCCTGACACTGACTTGTTAGGTGACCTTGGCAAACTTTCAGGCCACTATGATTTCATTCGCTTCTCTGCAGAATTCACAGAATACTTACCTACATCCCAGATGTTAAGGTCATACTCTGTGTAAAAATGAAATGCTGTTTACCCAAATAAATGCTAGCTAATCCAAAATTTTTACTTTGTCACTTTTGGCAGGCACTATAGAAAAGAAAAAAACATTACCTGACTACAAGAGTTGGTCAAATTAGGGATTCTTGAGTTTTTCTTTGGAGTTTATTTAAATTGAGCAATTGCAGTCATAATCATCAAAAGTCACATGGGAATTTTTTTCGCATATAGTTCACCAAAGTTTACACAAATTTTACTTCTCAAAAATTTATAGCTGTGAGCCTGGTGCACATGTCTGTAATTCCAACTCCTCATGAGGCTAAGGTGGCACGTTCCAGGCTAGCCCAGCAACTTTTCGAGACCCTCTCTCAAAATAAAAGATAAAAAGGACTTAGGGCCGGGGATTTAGCTCAGTGGTTTCGCCGCCTGCTGTGCAAGCTCAAGGACCCGAGTTCGATCCCCGGTACCAAAAAAAAGAAAAGGACTGTGGGTATATGCCAATTTCCTTACGGAGTATGTTAATGAAGGTAAGGTCATGAGTTTACCCACAATGAACTTGCTATCCCACTATGTTCCAAGGCTACCTCCCACCGGGCATCATAAAAATTTTTGCTGTCAATCATGGGACACTGAAAAATTCAACAGATCAACATGACTCTACCCACATGTCTGAGGAAATAGCTCAGTTTCTATTTTTTTGCCTGATTACTTTATGTCTAGCAACATGTGTAATCATTTTTTCATTCATATATTTTAAGAAACATTTATTAGGTGTGAGAAACTGTCATAAGTAAGGATGACAAAAATCATCCTTGAAGCCACAAAACATACTCTAAAATGGAATACAGACATTATACAAGTCTTTATAATCAGCTGTTAAAGCACTGTGATGGAGAAAGTTCTGGGAGACCTCACATATTATAGAAAAAAGCAAATGTCTCTCTTAGGAGATGAACTTCAGCTTTGATTTTTATGATGAAGAGTGTGATCTAGGCAGAAAAAATAGCATGCACATTAACCCATGAGAGAAGGTATAAAGTCCAATTTGGCTATTTCTCCTGGTAAAGTAATGGGAGAATGGAGAAGTACCTTAGCCAAAGGAAACTGGGAAGTGATTCAAAGATTTTGTGCCTGGTGAAATGACTAGATTCATGTCCTTAAAAAACACTCCAATTAGGATAGAAGCAGAGAACTAAAGGCAGATATTTAAGTAGGGAGCTCTGAAAAAGCATTTCACCAGAGTTAGTGGTGGGTGGGAAGAGAGCAGTAGCAGAGACAGTATAGGGAAACACTGATTGGAGAGATATTTGGAAAATAGAATCAGTTGAACATCAATCCTTAGTGGACATTTTGGACAGGGAATGAAGAGAAGAGGTGAGAAAGAAAAGTAGGATTCAAGGAATACTATTAGGTCTAGAGTCTAAAGAGAATATAGTAAAAACATAAAATCTTCAAAAGGACACTAGAAGCAAGATGGCCTCACAAGGGCCATGAGCTTAGTTGCAGACTTGTTAAGTTTGAAATGCCTGAAAGGCATCTTGTTGAGGCAAATGAACAACTAGATCACAAGAGTCTTCAGGATTGGAGGTAAGGACTTGGGACCGTTAAACCTGAGTCATCCCCCGTAAAAGAATGACATTGCATACGGAAAAGGTGTTCACTGAGAAGAATGTAAGGTCCTGGAGAGAGACTAAGAAACAGCAATAATTAAAGAAAGAGAAAGACAGCATTATAAAGGATACAGGACAGGAGGAGAAAGGGGAAGAAGGGAGAACTCAGAGAGTCATCACCAGAGTAGGAAAGTGTGAGAAACAGTTCTCTCATACCCTCCTGGTGGGAACAGCCATTGGAATAATATCCATGGCAGGAGTTTTGTCAATATTAAGAATTCATACATGTTTCAAATTGTGATTTAGCTCATCAGAAATTTACTCTCTCTATATAGGCATATATACACAAAATGATATATGGACTTTAGTATACTTTGCGTTGATGTTTATAATAATTTAGGGCTGAAAGCAACCTAAATGATGTACAATAGGAAACTGGCTAGATAAATTACAGTATGATCATATAAAGGCATGCATGGCATAGCTAAAACTGCCCTTTACATACTGCTTCCAAGATAGTTAAGCAAATAAAGCAAGCTACAACACTTCATGTTTAGTACTTTACAAAGTAATCAATAATATGCATTATATAACATGAAATAAGTATTTGTTTCATAAGTGGTGTATAAAATTAATGTAAGTGAGAAATGGAGACAAAAGTATAGACAGCCCTCTGTAGAAGTAACCACAAAGGGAAGGTGAGCAATATGGAGAACAGCTACTAGAGGAAGTGGACTGGAGGCTGTCTTGATTGAGATGATCCATGAGTGTTCGGAGGCTGATGTGAGGAGGCAGTGTGGAAGGAAAGCTGCAGGTAGAGTAGAACATGGAGGTGATGGTGGAAGCAGACCTTCCAGAAGTAGAAGGGGATGCAATACAGAGTATAGAGAGCGACTGTCTCAAGAAATAGGAAGGACGTCTTTACCAAATGCAACACATGCAAGGAAAAAGTGGCTGTGCATGCAGGCAAGGTTTAGGTTTATTGGTGAGAAGTTTGAAAGGTTACTTTTAATACCTATTTTTATTAAGTGTACATTTGATGGGATTGTAATATTTCCATACATGACATTTGTGGTTTCGCTGTGCCACAAAAATCATATAAATTCTTAATTAAAGCATTTACTCAAGTAATTGTTCCTAATAATATCCTGCTTGGATTTAGGTTAACTGTAAGTGCATACCTCAAATTATTTTTCTTCCAAAAATACCTTTCTTTTTCATACTTAAGATTTTTGTGGGATATACAATATTAGGTTAAACAATTCTGCCTTCAAGACTTTAAAGCAATTTCTCCACTTTATTGTGGTACAACATGCAAGCTTAAATACTGTATGCTTTTTCTTATATAAGAAACTCCAAACACAGAAAGAGCAAAAAGACAGGGAAGGCCAAGCTTGCTTTTATAATAAGTGACTCTGGCAATAAATAACCCACTCCTGAAATAAGGTCGTTAATCCATTTATGAAGGCTGAGTACTATTGACCTCATCTTCTTTTAGTAGACCCCACCTCCCAACATCCTGCACCAGGGATTAAATTTTCACTATAGAACTTTGGAGAACACATCCAATCAAAGCAATGGCTATTGTTTTACTGACTAATACAATCCATTATACTTTAATCATATGATATTTGCTTTAAATTACTTTTCAAGTAATGCAAATAGGTAGATAACATTTAAGCCACACTTCTACTAGATATTCCATCTTTTTTCATAGACCAGGTAAGTATATCATCTTACAAGTGTATTGTGATCATGAGATGTGGTTAAGCCAATGACACAAGATAATTCATGGCTACTTCCTCAATAATATACTACAGTAATTGAATTAATTCATTCACAGACTTGGGGATATTTTCAAATCTATCACTGAGAATGTTGCATCAGTGTTAATTTATATATCTGATAACCCAAGAATAGCATAAGGTTCTGAAGAGTAGGTATAATACCTTACACACTCATGTTACAGACACAAAAGGGTGCAGGTTCTGAGCACAGGAACTCTGTAAAATATCTGTAAGGGCTGAAGTTTTGAAGAAATTTTTATGGCATTCTTTCATTTAAACCAATGAACTGGCTTTTATTTTTTCCTTCCAGTGCTTTTTTTCAGCCCTCTTGAGTCATAAAACATTTAAGAATGTTACAAAGTACTAAGTGGTCTCTTAAATTCTTAAATTCCCCTAAATCTATCACTGCAGCTTCCCTTTTAGTTCCTTACACACTTCCTCTGTTTAAGCTTTGAAGGCTTTTCTCAACCCTACTCACATAATTTTCTCCCTGAAAAGCATCCTCTCCTATCCAGAATCCCCTAGTACAGTGGTGGCGAACCTATGGCACACATGCCACAGCAGGCTGCTTGTTATCATTGAAAGCTTGCTAAAAGGTTTGCCATCACTGCCCTAGTACTTTGCCATTTGTTCTAATCACCTATCACAGCATTCATATCTCCCTGAATCTTCTGCAAATTGCTGAAATTCTATACTCCATTCCTTTTCCAGACTCTATGTGCATATCTCATTGCTTTACTTACAGGTTTTTGATAGTCATCTTGTTGTATAACATCCTCCCCCAGCTCATATACCATGTTGCCCCCTCAAATGATCCTCCTAACATTTCTCTCCACTTTGCTAAAGAGACTACACCAAGTTCTTCTGTATCATACAAAGGGCTCTCTGGGTTCAATCTCTGTTGGTTAAACTCACACAACTCATGTTCTGATACCCGATTCACTCCTTCCCAGCAAGTACTGAATTTATTAATGACCCTGACTGGAGTTCTTAATTTTGGATCTTCAGGAGGATGTTTGAGAGCTAACACTAAAACATAAGCATTCTTAAACTTGGAGTTTCAAGGAATTCCTCTTTCTCTCCACATAAGGGTTATTCCCAGTTTCGTATACATCTAAATTCCCAGCACTCAACACAGCTCACTGCAAGTGCATTTAAGTTGAACTGAATTATCTCTTCAAGTATTGCTTTTATGAATGTTATATTTTAAGTTTAGAGTATTTTAAAATTGTATACATTTATGTAACTCTTTCCATAAGAAATGTTTTGCAAATAGGTGATTAAAAAACAACATAAAACATCAAAATCAGGGTTGTTATAATACACAAATGGGGAGATTGTGACTGTATTTACAAATATACATAAGTTCTTAGAATTACATGCTGTGTGAGTTACTTTCCTCTCATTGCTGAGACAAAATATGCAGCACCCAAAGTTAGAGGGGAAAGGGTTTATTTGGCTTACAGTTCATAGAGGTTTTAGTCCATAATCAACTGGCTCTGAGGCTGGGATGGCAAACAACCATCACAGATAAGAAACAACATGGTACATACCAGGCAGCAAAGGCAACAAGTGAAATTTAAGAATGTTTCCCTGCCCTTTTTATCTTATCCAGACTACTTAGGGCGGGTAGCACTCAACTTTTTATCCTAGTGCCCTTGAGCCTAGCATTGCCTCATGAATCAATTCCAGCTTCACACACTCTAGATCAAGCCTATCATCACATGAGGCTTTGGGGGGACACCTAGACCCAAACCATAACACATGGAAACAGAAAATATCAGATCATCTGACTCAGTAATGCCACTGGAGTTGGTGTCATCAGTATGTCTGGAAGGCCTTGGTGTTTTGGTCCTGTTAGAAAATTTCATTCAAGCTGAGTACCAGTCCTATTCATTTTCCCTTTCAGATGGCTCCATAAAGGCTAGATAAGTCTGTATGGCTAGGTTTTATTTCTCTTCCAATATAGTTTTCAGTATTTTTTTCTTATTTAAAAATATGGACTTCTTTCAGCAAAATTAAGAACAAAAAATCACAAAGAATGTAAAAAGCAAGCTACTCCAGGGCCTGGGATGTAGCTCATTGGTGCCATGCCTGCCTGGCAAGCACAAGGTCCTGAGTTTGATCCCCCATACCAAAAGAAAAAAAAAAAAAAAGCAAGCTACTCCAACACTTGGGCATACAGACTTTGTTTTAGGGGGAGGTAGGTGATGACTGTTGCTGCCATTTACTGAATACTTCCTCTGTTAAATTCTCTACCTATTTAGCTCAGATGTAAGTAAGTTCAGCACTTTGGACTCATGAGGTCTTTCTTGGATGGAACTGAACCCCCATCCTATAGCCTAGAAGAGTATTTCACTGTCTTCTTAATTTTTATGAGTTTAAAGAACTGGTTCCTATGCCCTTGAATCTTACATTGATTCAATTCTAAATTTAAGTGCAATTTCCACTTAGCTGTTTGTTGCCCCTAAATCTTGTTTCAACTACAAAATGCTGAGCCTTCCTTCTTTTAGCCTTTCTTCAACCTGTGACTTCATCTTCCATCTATTTATTTATACTTTGAGCATTCTCATATACCTTCCAAAGTCTTCATCTCTTCAGAGATGTAGTTTTCTTTTCTTTCTAAACCTAAGTACTAAAAATTGTTTTTTGTTAATTAAACTTAAACTCGGGTTACCTTACCACAAGTATATAGTTATTTTTCCTAATGAGGGGTGTTTAAGCAAGTAATGCTAGGAAATACTTTTGTTCACATCCTTATAAGACATGATATTACTTAATACAGCAACATATGATAGGGTACAGGTAAGCCCTATTTGATGGGTGAAACAATTGGACCATAAAAAAGATAAGCAAATTATAACTATTTCATCATTTTTTCTAAGTGCCTAGATCCTAGATAAATAAGATTCCCTCAGGTAGAAATTCTGTTCCATTTTCATCTTTACCAGCATTGTCTAACACAGTGGCTGGAACATAGGTAAGCAATAAATAATTTTAAAATAAGTATAATTATATAAGCTAATAAGTAATCTTATCATATACTGTATTGCATGCATTCACTTTATTTGATTTAACAACAGATTTTGGCACTGTGGATTGTGCCTCTTCCATAAGCCATTTCCTCTATTTGGCTTCTAGAACAATTGGTTCATTGTTCACTTTCTCAATATTCTTTGCTTGTTTTTCCTCTTACCAGCAACTCAAAACCCTGCAATGCTCCAGGGATGTTTTGTTCTTTTTTTTTTGGTATCTTTCATTTTCAATTTGGCCATCTCATCCAGTCTCATATCTCAATACATCAACAATATGCTGATGAATTTAATGTCTATGTCCAGTGCTGAATGGCCCAGTGCTACCCCAATCCAACACACACAAAATTAACCCTTCATCTCCTGCAAATCTGCTAACCCTATCACCCTGCATAACCAAAAGCCGTGGAAGTCACTTCCCATTCTACTCTCACATATCTTGCATCCAAGTCTTTGGAAAATCTACTGTCTCAAATTTTAAATTAAACTTCTAAATTAGAAAAGTTTTAAATAAATATATCTAGAAAGCAGCTCCAAGCTATGATCCTAGTGTGAACCATCATACTTCTTTCCTGGATGACTGCAACAACTTCCAACTCTTCTTCCTGCTTCTTTTCTTGCCACCCCACAGGCTATTCTTGTTATTTTCAGTCTACTCTTAGCACATTGTGTCCATAAGCCCTTTGCTCCAAATACTCTATTAAAGTCAATTCCAGGGATAGCCAACCTTTTTAGAGATAAGATCCCAAACTGCAACCCAAAACCCACTTATTTATGGCAAAGTGTCAACACTGCAATTAAATCTGAATACTGAGGTTTTGGTTTAGAAAAAACAACTCAATGTAGCATCTTTTGTCTTAAAAGTAATACAAATAACATGCATACCATAGGTTCACCACCACTGGTCTATTCACACAAATAACAGTAAAATATAAAACAACTGGGGAAATGTGAACATTGATAAGATATTTTGTGTGGCAGACCTAGGCATTTATATGATACTGGTTTTATAGGCACAGAGAATGCGTATGTTATAGGGTCTTGATGGCTGCTATCAAAGGAAATCTTGGGGTCCAGGGAAAAGTATGCTGTGGGGTCAGAGTACCTGCATGTAATGACCAATGGGGTAAAATCTAGTGGAGCAATAAAGCCACACAGGGACCCCAGAGAGAAAGAATGACTAGCAATGGGTCACACTTACCCATAGAAATCATCAGTATAAGTTTACAGCCCGAGAGAACAGCCATTTGGAAGAAAAGCTATATGGATAGGTAGCCCAAGACTCTGGGGTCCACCACTCTCAGCAGTGTTCACAAGATGCTGGATCTGGAACTTCTGGATTTAATGTCTTCTTTGAGCTAAGTGTTTCTTTCTACTTATCTATGTCTTCCTTTTAGAATGGAAATGTATACCCTATGCCTGTTTCACTATTGTATACTGAAAATAGATAACTTGGTTTTGCTTTACAGGCTCATAACTGTAAATAGTTTTCCTCAGGTCTCAGATGAAACTTTGAACTTTTGAATTAATACAGAAACAAAACATTCAGGCTACTGGAGATGCACTTTCAGGCTACTGGAGATCACTTGTAAAAATGTCTTAGTAAATCTGTGTAAATGATTATATATATAGTAAATGATTATCATCTACTAATAACTGAACAATCTGTATATTTTAGCATTGTATTTTCACATTTAAATTAAAACTAATTTGAAAGTTTGATTGCTATGATGAAGTATATGGATTCTGAAACTTTTCCATTAGCTCCATGACCAATGATGGTCAAATTACTCCCCCTCTGACGAAAGAAATTGCTGGTATTAGGGCAACAGGATTTCAATAAAAACCAAATTCTTTTTTTTTTTTTTTTGGTACCAAGGATCAAATTCGAGACCTTGCGCTTGTGAGGTAGGCAGTGGTGGTACAACTAAGCTAAATTCTCGGCCCCCAAAACCAAATTCTTAATATAACATTCTTGGATTTCAGTAGTTGTCCATTGATCTTACTTCTTAAAATTTCTCACTGGAGGGCTGGGGATTTAGCTCAGTGGTTCCAGCACCTGCCTTGCAAGCACAAGGTCCCAAGTTTGATCCCCTGTACCCACCCACCCCCCAAAAAAAAAATCTCTCAAGAAAATTTCTCACTCGAGTTGGAAATATGATGTGAGATCACTTTTTTAAAAATCTGTGTTTGAATGCCATTATTCATTTAAAGGACGTTGACAATAGGGTAGATGGAGACTGAGGTTCTTTCTTTTATGCCAATTCCACAAATCCTTGCCGGAATTTCAAGTTCAGTGTGTTAAAAATGAAACTCATTACTTCTCCACTATGAAAACTACCTACTTATCTTCCTCTGACTTTATCATTTTTGAGAATGGCATCATCAGTCTGACAACCATCAACAGCCTCAATGACTCAAGACTCTTTGAGTTACCCTCATGATTTCATCAGCTGCCACATCAGATAGTGTAGACTTCTTCAAATAGTAAAGCTTCTTGAATACATTTTATTCCTGTCATTTTTTCTTCTATTTTTACTTATGCTAATAATTATCTACAGTGTAGATTCTGGTAATACTTTCTTTCTTAGACTGGCAGCACTGCATCTGTGCTACACTCTTAGCAAACTGACTTTTACTGAGGTTGAGCATTAACTCTTTTTCATACACTTCAGGCCAATAGTTCTTATCATTTAGGTATGGCTCAGAAAGGTGCACCTATATGCATTTAAATTATTTATTCTTTATGAGACCTGGATCCCATTTATACACTTCTTCACATTAAGTGAACTGTTTGTAAGGACTGTTTTAAAAACCCTTTTATATTTAATAAACTGAAAAGTACCACAATCTAAAATTCAAGATTTTGTACAGTATGCACAGACTAGACATTATGGCTAAATTAGTTAGCTATAATTACACAACAAATCATTCCAAAGCACAATGACCTACAAAAAGAAGTTTGGTTTTTTCCCTCTCTTACCAATCTCTGAGTCGGCTGGGACAGTTTGGGTTCGGGTGGGGTATTGCTGGCTTTGACTAGGTCCAGGTCTGTTACTCTCTAGACCAGTAGCTACCCTTTGGGGTTCTTTATCTGTTATACCAATTTTATGATGAGGCAAGCTGAATAGGTCAGCACATTTAAAGTCTTAACTTGAGTCATATCTGATTATTTCCAAAGCAAAGCAAATCCCATAGCTGAACTCCAAATCCAAGGTCTGGACAGGGAAGCATGCTCTGACACCAGAGGGAAGGGGAAGAATTTAAATAAAATTTATCAATTATTATACAAGCCTTATTTGTAATTATTCCCATTAATGTTCAATGACTATTAGTTTAAAAAGGATTAGAACTCTAATCTTAACTATGAATAAATAATGATTGTATCTCCTTATAAGAATGATTATCTTCTGTGAGGTGATTTCAGTATCTTGTAGCAGATTCTTTGCTCAACCAAATTTTAGTCAGGCTCCTTACCCTTCTCTCCAACAAGCCCTTCTGTGCACTTTATGTCAGTCATTTTACATACCCCTCTCCCCAACCATAATGTGTTTCCCATATCTTGGTATCTCCAATGTTCCTAGCACAAGAGCTCAATAAATATTTATGTGACTCTAAAAATAAAATAAAGAATGGAATAATTTACATGGAGCTCTGTAAACATCTTAGTGAAAAACGCTAAACAGGTGCCACATATACATACACAAACACATGCACAGACATTACTTTGGGATAGAAAAGTTCAGAAATTGGTGGAAGTTAAATACAAGTCTGGAGTTCATAGAAAGGATTACCTCCTGCTTTATAAAAAATCAACAGTTTTGATTGTATTTCACCCATACAGTTGATAAAGAACATTTATCACAGAACTGAGGACACTAGCAATGGTTGTAATAAATAACTGTGGTAAAATGCTGAGATAGGCCATGAATAAACACCTTAGTCTCAAAGCCAGCAAATATTTCCTCTTTTGCTTCTTTTCAGTTAATATCAGCAGCATATTTTATTCATTTTTATTAGAGATACTTCTATGATCTATGAAAGTAGCTGAATCTATGAATTTGTTACCTTTCTAGTTTCTATGTTTGATAAAAAATAATTTCTTTTCCTCACAGGAGATTATAAAAGAGAAAATTCTACACATCAGATTTTCACAATGCAGAATAATTCGCACAACTGCACAATGGATTGAAGAACAATTAAATCATCTATCTCTCCAAACCAAGGAAACATTACTAGACTGACATACACTTATTCCAAGAAAATGTACTCCTAAATTTTGTCCTTCCAAAACGAGTTTTTATGTTTGTGTTTCAGAAATGCACAACAGTCTAATATGAAAAGATAGCGTATACTACTGTAAAAGAATTAGTTTGCTCATGTAACTTTGGGAGACTGGAATTGTCCTCATGAATACTTATGGAAGAGATCTGAAAAATGGGTCTAACAAAATGGCACTTTCAAAAATTATGGAAAAGTGAGGATTTGATCCATAATCAAAGTCATCATTCTACTTACAGCAAGGGAACTAATGTCTAAAAAGTTTAAGGAATATGTAGAAGGTTCTTGAGCCTAGCTAGTATTAAATCTCTGGAAGTTTGGATCATGAAGTGAACAGAGCTATTTCTGGCCACTCATATTGTCTTTTTCATTGTTCTACCAACATATTACTCTTATGATATAAAGATATAGGAATTATACATAGCTATTATTTTTAAAGTCATAAATATTACCAAGTAGACATACAGGAACAAATATTGCTTTAAAGTATTTTCTTTTTTCCTACAAATTGATGGATTCCTGGTAAAAGTACAGATTTCATGTTCTATGTGAAAATGTATTTCAGTCTTTCACATTCTGCATCTGAGTGCACACGCTCATTTTCTCATCTTCCAATTTCTTTAGTGCTGTGGAAGACAGCGTGATGATTTGAATGGTAAAAGAATTTACCAAGACCAGAGTACCTATGAAGAGAAGGGGTTATTTAAATAACAGTACACTGTCAAGAGGGACAGCAGTGAGACAAAGGGAGGTCTGTGCAAGAAAGGAGGGTTGGTATTCTTTTTAAAAGAAAAAGTATAAGCTGGAAGGAAGGAGCAACTTGAACCCAAGAACATGAGAACAAAGGCTAGGGAGGATAGGACTATGTGCACTTTGTCCTTTGGGCCAGTGATGGACATCATCCCTGTGAAAAGATATAGTCCAGGGTGCAAGACCATGTATCAAGCCTGTTAAGGGAAGGAATGCCAATGGGGCTCTTGTGCTGAAAGTTTCTGAAACAGCTATTCTTGAGCCAGAATTAAGGGACTCTGATTAAGGCCAAATGAAGCCCAAATGGCTTCTTTCTGGTTACCTAGCACTACACATTTGGGACTATATCTTTTAAAATATTATGGCAGACCTTATCAAGTTCATTTCAGAAGAGTGCCCTGTTTATAGAAATCTCAAAGAATTCTCTCAAAATGTGGACTGTGGTAGAGTAGCTTTTTATATTATTCTCATGGTTTGTAAAATAAGCTACCTATGGCAGAGCACCAAAGTAGCACTTGGAGATATTTTAAATTTTTTATTGTGAAAAATACAGTGAATTATGTTAGATATTATATGCACTATTACCATGAGATGGTTCAAAATTTCAGTATTAGATCATGCTACATTCCTTTCAATGATGCCATATCTTTGTGAATCTGAGTTTTCAGCAGTTACTGTGATAGCCACACGTGAAAAAAAATGAGGTGGCAGTGATCAATAAGAATCCAAGATTCAAGCAACTGTATTATACTCAACATATAAGCAGTAATTGTGATTACTTAAAAATAAAAAAGTATTCTTTTAAGTTTGAGGATTACATATTACAAACCTACAATAAGAAAACAATTTTTTTAAATTATGAGGATTACCCCTATAGATTAAGAGGTTATAACAGACACATATTTTCATTACTGAAATTAATACTTGAAGCCATTTATTTGATAAACAGGAAGAATAATTCGATCATCATCTTTTGCACAGGTGGAGAAACTGTGAGGCTCATAAAATCTGACTAAAACCTTGGCTTCCTTGAAATAATGTGGTTTACTTAAGTGAGCAGGAGATGCAGGCATCTCATTCCAAATGTAGACAGACTACTCGGCTGATCTTCCTGCCCACCACATGAAAAATTCTTCAGAGGTAAAGGATCACACTGTCAGACTACATTTGAATTACTTTTAAAGACTCTTATTGACCAGCTTTATTTACTTTTTGAAAAGCAATGTTATTGATACTAATGCTACTATTTAAATGCTATTTTTAATGCTAAGACAAAATCAAACAGAAAAGTACATATAGTTAAGGCCTGTGATAGTTTTCAGGCAACAGAAAGAGAAGGAAATAGTAATTGTTTTGTGTACCTTCTACTGCCCACTCCATTCCCTAACTTTCCCAACTCCTCAAATTCCCTTTAAACTTCTTGGTAGATCATGAAAATCTGCTGAACTTCTTTCATGGAGAAAATTCAAAACTGCTTTTGTTCATTTAAGCTGATCTATGCCAAGGTTTATCCCAGAAGTTTATATTTTTTGATAAGATAAACATGAATAATAGTAGAAAAATGATTGCCTTTATCTTTAATGCAAAAAGTAATTATTTCCTTTTGTGTTGAAGTCCAAAGAATCTGCACAGATGGCTTTGTCACCAAAGTCAAGATGATCCTCATTGCCAAATGGCATACCCCACTTCTGAGTTAATGATGCATTTTGGTTTTAATACTCTAGTGACTGAAAGAACTGTAATGAATTGCCCTGACTTGAATTTCAGGGCATGGACCTGCTAATCAATGGCTTGGAAAAGTCACCTTCAAGGTTGTCAAAGTTCTACATTATGCTTTATTTCTCCCATGTAAAAAACTGGCTCTTTTGTGCTCAAGATTATACTGCCTGTGTACTTGAGAATCTATCAAAAGCTAACAAAACATTCTGATATCATTTTCATGGGAATTATTAGCCAAATCCCATTAGATTCCAGTTCAGAAGACATAACTTCAAAATTGCACTTGCAGTGCTGTAAACATCACATTCTTGCCCAATCCCATTTTTCCTGTCTGGTTGCTGTCGTGTGTTGGTTTGAAAATTTCAAATACTACACAGCAGAAAGCATTCAAGTCCTGAGAAATGTTCAGCATACTAATTATACAAATGTGCCTTTTTCATTTATATTCATCATGGCAGGAATATACGCTATGAGATAGCAGCAGTCCTTCATGTCACTGGGAGCTCAGGGACCTTCTTTTTTTACTTCTTCTTAATTTGCATTAGTATATAAATTGGACAATGTGCTTTCTTGTTAAGCTGGCACACAAGCGTTTCCAGAGTATATATGAAACATAAAATAACACGCCAGGTAGTGATAGCAACCAAGGAGAGACAGGAGTCTGACGTGTTCTGATCACTGTCATTTCTCCATTTAAAATCCTCTAATACACCCTTCACTACAAGGGCATTTCTCCTTTTTTCTCTGACAGATCTGCCTTCTCCTTTTTCCCCTTGCTTCTTTCTCAGTGAATTCATATCTTAAAACTAAGCTCAAATATCAACTTCCTTGAAAAATCCTTCCCAATCTGTAGGATTATTTTTTCCCTTTATGTTCTTATAGATATGGACCACAATTGTACTGTAACACTTGTCATCTAATATTATATTTGTTTACAAGTATTTTTATTTCACCAAATTTGAATTATTGAGGGCAGAAATAGTTTACTCCCTTTCTTAATACACTACAGGGATCAGAGCAGGCACACAAGTACTAACTGGTAAACAAGTAAGCTGGTTCAGGCAGGGAACAGTGGTCAGAGTCATGCTGGCCAGATTATGGCTGTATATGAACCACTTTTATTTTTCTTTCCTCCACCAAAATGGAAGAATTACTTTTAGAATCTCCAGTGTATCTTTAAGAAATCATAGAGAATTTCCAGTCTTAACTGATTTACTAGCCAGAGCAGATTGAATCTGTGCAGGTCATAGCTTCTGAGGGACTTTTTAATAGCTGGTTAAATGTAAAAAAAAAAAAGAGGATTCAGGCCCTAAGGCTCCTTGCAGACAGATAGATTTTCAGAATGGCATTGGTTTTCTAAGGGGATAACAAAGCTTAAATTATAAAACTCAAAGTATTTGTCTACTTTTTACTAGTGTTATTATAACAGATAGATCTTAGGGGTATATGGATTTATTCCAAAAGTTAACGTAGTTGCTTACCAAAATGTAACTGACTGTAAATGTAGTATGTTTTATTATGATCATGGTCCAGTTAAGAGATCTCTGAGGACCAGCAGCAGGCCCTCTTCATGGCATTCCCTTCTGTACTCCCATTGTCCCAGGGTGAACAGGAATCACGGGAATCTAATTAAAAGTAGATGTAGCCTATAGGTGCGAGATACAAACAAACAGTTCAGAAAAATAAACTGGACCAAATATGATCAAAAATACCAAGGAGAAATGTTCATCATTGTAAGTACTGAAAACTTGAAAAATAAAACAGTAACAATAGTGATAATATGCCATTTCGCGCATCAAAAATATAATTATTTAAGAAATATACTGCTGTAAACTTTGTCTTATTGTGCACTTCATAATCTTTTGGAATAAATTTGAAGGCATATTACAAAAGATGTACATGTTTTCAAAACCATTGATTCCATGTCATTCACTTCCTGGAATCTAGCCTAAGGAAATTATCAGAGATGAGCATATGGGATTAGTCATAAGACTGCTTGTTTAATGTTACTGTAACAATAAAGAATACAAATATCTTTGGCATTGTTTCCCCCAGACTCAAGCGATATGCCTCCTCAAGATGATAATGCCTGGAACCTATCAAGGGCCTTTAGATAGACCCTCTGTAGAGTAACTGACTGCTGATCACAACTACAACCCTCTTCAGCCAGAAGTAGCCAGAACAGTCATGGCCCTTTGCCCCCTCACAGCAGTTAGGGGTACTTCTTCAGAGGAGGGAATATTGTAGATAGGTGAGTTAATTAGATATCTTGTAATAGTTAGACCAGGCCAGCCCTTGGGGAGCTAACATAGAGGATAATGGAACCAACATGGAGGACAATCCAGACACATTCACTGAAAGTCAGCATTGTAAAAGAAGAGACATTACCACATCCACATAGCATGAATAACAGTGACTGATATTCTAAATACATATAAATCACCTGGGTGGGAACAAGATCTTCTGAGAAAGATCCCTGACCCAACCCTTACCACTCCTTGCTCATTCCTTGCTTGCTATGTGACTTGCTTCCTCATTGGATCCTTATTTAATCAATATTACCTAAGGGAATATGCTTGTCATAATCTTATTGGTTGTTTATTGTTTTGTCCACCTTGTGATTTCTCATTGGATCAGTATTACATAAGCAACTACTAATTGACTATAGTTTTGTCCCACCTTGAACCCACCTCATCTCATGGCTTTGTCCCATAAAATACCTTTGAGAAGTTGGGTGAGTGGGCAACCTATTTTCCAGTCCCTCTTCTGTCTCTCCTAGACAGAAGTTTTCTTTCTCTTGATAAACTTTTCCTACTCTTAAAGAAAGAATTATGTTCACACAAGGAATGTAAACATTATGTACTACATATATATACTAATGAACTAAAATAAAAATTTAAAAATTAATAAAAAATTTTTTTTAAAAAGATGTGTCTGTTCAATTCACTTGTCCATTTATGATTGGGCTGTTTGCTTTTAAGTTTTTTGAGTTCACTATATTTCTAGATATTAATCCACTGTCAGAAAAGTAGCTGGTAAAGACTGTATCACACTCTATAGGCTCTTTACTCTGTTTGTTGTTTTCCCTTGCTGTGCAGAGACTTTTAATATGGTAGAACCCCCTTTGTTGAGTCTTGCTATTATTTCCTGTGCTACTGGAATCCTATTCAGAAAGTCTTTGCCTGTGTCTATGACTGCAAGTGTTTCTCCTATGTTTTCAAAGTTTCAGGTCTTAGACCTAGATTTCTGGTCCCTTTTGAAATGACTTTTGTACAAATGAGCTACAGGGATGTAGTTTTAATCTTCTTCATGTGAATATCCAGTTTTCCCAGCAGCATTTGTTAAAAAAGGCTGTCTTTTCTCCAAAATACACTTGTGGCTCCACTGTCCATAATCAGATGCTGTACTTGCATGGGATTGGGTCTCTGTTCTCTCTCTCTCTTTTTTTTCTTTTTGGGTACTGGGGATCAAACTTATGTTTGTGAGGCAGGTGGCGGCACCACTGAGCAAAAACCCAGGCCTCAAAGGTCTCTGTTCTCCATTCCGTTCCACTGATCTACATGCCTATTTTTGTACCAGTATCATACTGGTTTGTTATTATGGCTTTGTAGTATAATTTTAACTTAGTATTGCTTTTTTTGGTACCAGGGATCGAACTTGGACCCTCGTGCAGCAGGCGGCGAAACCATTGAGCTAAATCCCCGGCCTGAGTATTGCTTTGGCTATTCTGAATCTTTTGTATTTTCATATGAATTTTAAGATTACTTTTTTAGTTCTGTGAAGAATGTCACTGGTATTATGATAAAGATTGTACTGAATCTCCAGAACACTTTCGATAATATGGCCATTTCACAACATTAATTTTTCTAATCCATAAACATGAGAAATCATTTTATCTTCTTTTTTGATATATTGTTTTAAATAAAATATATTATTAAAATTTATTCATTTATTTTCATTTTTATATTGAAGCTATCAGAAAACTTAATTCATATGAGGTTTGCATTATATTTTGATTGGACTGTGCTAGACTAGATTTTCTTTCCAGATCTCTTAATTTTCCCTTTTTCTTATGTAAAGAACAACTCAGATCAGACACTGCTCTTCCTTCACTTTTTATTATTTTTAAAAATGCAACAAGTAGGATCAAAAGTCTCATTCAAATGAAAAATTACAACTAAATTCAGTTGCTTAGCTGGATACAAAGTTGACTCTTAAAAATCAATAGCATTCCTGTACGAAAACAACAAACTCACTGAAAGAGAAATTAGGGAAACAACACTTTTCATAACACATTGAAAAAAATGAAATACTTAGGAATCAATCTAACAAAGGAAGTAAAAGATATTTACATTGAAAACTATAGTACTTTGTAAAAGGAGATCAAAAAGGATATTAAAATATGGAAAGATATCCCTTGTTCTTGGGTAGGAAGAACCAACATAGTGAAAATGGCCATACTCCCAAAGTTGTTATACAGATTTAATGCAATCCCAAGCAAAATACCAATAGCATACCTAACAGAACCAGAGAAAACAATCCTAAAATTCATTTGGAACCAGAAGAGACCTAGAATAGCAAAACCAATTCCGGGCAACAAAAGTAAGGCAGGAGGCATCAGAATTCCTGACTTTAAATTATACTACAAAAGACCCCGCCCCTGGTGCGCCAGCTCCGCCCCTTCCCATCACGTGATGGTGCGCCACAGCCGGCTCCGAGGTGCTTACCCTTCTGGGCGAGAGCGGACTGCGCAGGAGAGACTGTCCCTCCTCGCTGTGCCCTAGGGTGGTCTCCCTACCTGAGGTGGCCTCAGCTCCTCAACTCTTGAGAATACGTTTTGCCTTCCTTTTCAACCCTGACCCCAGGAACCCTCTCCCTCTTCTCACCTTGTTGATGAAAGGAAAAGCAGAATAGCTAGTCAGCAAAAGAAACAGTTATAAAACAGAAGAACAGAAGGATCCTACTCAAACCCTGTGAACAATGAAGATTCCTGGGCCAGAGGAGAGTAGATCACAGTCCCTTAACCAGAACAGAATGAATTATAGTTACCACTTGAGGTGGCAAGCACCACATAAATAGAGACTACTGAATAAACAGGTGCTTTTTTGTGGAACTAATCATCTATTTTTCTGAACATTGAACTGTGACGATGAGAAATGTTTTTTTTTAGGTGGATGCCTTCCAGCACCTTGGTGATATCATAGATCCTCCTCTTTTGCCCTTTGAGCACCTCTGCTGCCTTGTTCAAGTCCAAGACCCCATCGGGTGACTGGCTTAGGAGCTGAATGAACTTCTTGCACCTAGAAAAGCACCAGACATAGAATGCTATGAATGTTTCCTGACTTCATAAATTTCACTAATAAGGGTATCTAGAAACCCAAGGACAGAGGTAATGAAAACCAAGATAAAGAGAAAAACATGCAGGTGAAATGCACATAGGAAAATGTTGCGTGCCACCTAACCACATGGACCATCTAGATGCTGCTTTTCCAACTCCAGTCACAAAGTCAGCACAGATACAAGTTGGGGGAAAGGAAGTACTGTACAACAATTGCAATGTCTGTTGAAAGTTTCATTCTGCTCAAAGGTAAGAATTTGTAACATTCTTTGCCTCTCTGATAATTTCATTTCTTCGAAGACTGAGGAGGAAATTGAAGGAATAAATACTCTGGACTTGACTTTTACTAGTAAGGAAAAAACTGACTAGTGAAGCAACAGAAGCTCTAAGAACATCAAGAAAAAGAGGCAGTGTCATGTTAGAATTGAACCCGGGGTAAAGTCTTACTTTGTTGTTATTTTCCAGTGTCTGGATTCCAAATCTTGAAGAGATTGATTTGTTGTTCCTTAACATCTTCCTGGAAGTCCTGCTCTGAGTATTTTTTATAGAGCAACATCAGAAACAAGTACATGGGTAGAAACCTGATTTCCAGAGCTGGAACATTATATTATTTAAATGTCTGGTTTTCAACAGCAAAAAGTTGCAAAACATATAAAGGTTTAAGAACATATGACCTATAGATAGGAACAAAAGCAATCACTGTTCTTGAAGAAGCCTAGATGTTGGACTTAATGAGACTTTAAATCAGGTTTTTTTTTTTTTTTTTTGGTACTGGGGATCAAACTTGAGTCCCTGCGCTTGCACAGCAGGCGGCGAAACCACTGAGCTAAATCTCCACCCTAAATCAGGTATTTTAAATGT
This sequence comes from Heterocephalus glaber, assembly GCF_000247695.1. The sequence continues at coordinate 6,202,456 of NW_004624821.1, read as the reverse complement.
GTTCAAAGACTAAAGGAAAACATGTCTAAAGAACTAAAGGAAACTATTAACATATGTCACCAAGTAGAGAATATGAATAAGGATGAGGAAGTATTTTTAAAAGAAACAAATAGAAAGTATGGTATTGAAAAGAGCAATAAGTGAAATGAGAATTCACTAGAGCTCAACATCAGATGAACAGCCAAAAGAAAGACAGTGAACTTGAAGGTAAGCCCATTGAGATTGCCCAGTAAGGAACATAAATAATGAAGAACAATGAAGAGAAATTAACAGAGCTTCAGAGACCTATGGTACATCATCAAGCCTATTAACATATGCATAATGGAAGTAAAAGAAGGAGAAGGAAGGAGTAAAGAATGTTTGAATCCAGGCATGGGGGCCTATGTCTCTAATCCCAGCTATTCAGAAGGCTGAGGCAAAAGGATTCCAAGTTCAAAGCCAGCCTGGACAATTTAGCAAGGCCCTCTATCAAAATTAAAGTATAAAAAGGGCTGGGGATGTAGCTCAGTAACAGAACACCTGCTTAGCATGCATGAGACCTTGAATTCAATCCTATCTCTCTCTCTCTCACACACACACACACGCACAAATATCTGAAGAAATGATGTTTGAAAACTTTACATATTCAAGAAGCTCAACATACATCAATAGGATAAAGAGATCCAACCTAAAATATCATAATCAAACTTTTAAAAGACAAACAGTAGAATCTTAAAAACTGCAAACTAAAAGTGATTCATCCAATAGTAGAAATCTTAAATGAGATTAAGAGTTAATTTTTCATAAGAAACCAGAGAAAGTAGAAGACAGGGATGTAGCATATTCAAAGTGCTAAAAAGGGAAAAAAGTGGTCAACCAAGAATTCTATAACCAGCAAACTAGCCTTCAGAAACAAACGAGGAATTAAAATACTCCTAGATGAACAAAAACAGAGTTTGTTACTGAGCCAGTCTGACATACAAAACATACCAAGGTGAAAATACATTAGACGGTAATTTGAATCTATGTGAAAACACAAAGTTACCAAAGGTAATGTATCATGTGGTTTTTCTATTTAATTTAAAAGAAAATTCATAAGGCAATAATTATAGAAATATGCCTATGTAATTGTATAAAGATGTGATTGTGATAAGTTTAAAGAAGGAGGAGGAGTTGAACTAGATTGTTATAAATTAAGAGGTTAATGGTAATCTCTATGGCAACCACTAGGAAAACAACTCAAAAATACATAATAAAAGAAATGACCAAGAAATAAAAAAAAATTAATGTCTACAATTAGGGCAAAGATCAGGCAGACTTATTAGCCATTTAAAAAGATTTGTGTTCCTTAAATTCAGGGTTTCTCTCCTGTGACAGATCCCCCTGACCTTTGTGTTACACTAGAAATTAGATTTCAGTGAACTGGCTCAAGAAAAATGATGATATTCTATTGCTGTGGATAATAAACTATCTTTTGTCTCTGAAAAAAAATCATACTACAAAGCTACTGTGATAAAAACATCATGGTACTGGCAAAAAACAGACCCAAGGATCAGTAGAACAGATTAGAAGATGCAGAAACAATTCCAAACACATTCAGCCACCTTATCTTTGACAAAGGGGCCAAACATCTTCACTGGAAAAAAAAAAAGTCCCCTTAATAAATGGTGCTAGAAAAACTGGCTTTCCACACACCAAACACTGAAATTAGATCCATGTCTCTCACCATGCACTAATATAAAATTGAAATGGATGAAATATATAAATATTGAAACAAACTCTAAATCTGCTGGAAGAGAGAATAGGTAGAACTCTTGAAGACACAGGTATAGGCAAAGGCATTATGACCAAAACTCCAAATGCACAAGGAATATTACAAAGAATCAATAACAGGGCTGTCATCTTAGGGTTTGCACAGCAAAAGAAATCACCAATCGAGTGAAGAGACAACCTACAGTGTGGGAAAAAAATTTTCCCACCTGTTCCTCAGACAAAGGACTAATATCTAAAATATATAAAGAATTCAAACAAATCAGTCCACCCAAATTTAAAGACCCTATTAAAAAATGGGCATCTTTAATGAATAGACATTTCTCAGATAAAGTACAAATGGCAACTAAATATATGAAAAAATGTTCAACATCACTGGTCATTCAAGAGATGCAAATTACAACAATGCTGAGATTTCATCTCACTCCAGAAAGAATGGCTATTATCAAGAAATCAACCAATAATAAATGCTGATGGAGCTGTGGGGAAAAAGGAACCCTTGTCCACTGTAGGTGGGAGTGTAGACTGGTGCAACTACTCTGGAAATCAGTGTGAAGATTCCTCAAAAAATCAAAACTAGAGCTCTTTCCAGCCAGCGCCAAGCAATGGGCATCTCTCAGACAACTGGCACAAGCGCCGCAAGACTGGGGGCAAAAGAAAGCCCTACCACAAGAAACGGAAGTATGAGTTGGGTCACCCTGCTGCCAACACTAAAATTGGCATCCGCCACATACACACAGTCCTGAGTTCAAGGAGGCAACAAGAAGTACTGAGCCCTGAGGCTGGATGTGGGGAACTTCTCCTGGGGCTCTGAGTGTTGTACTCGAAAAACAAGGATCATTGATGTTCTCTACAATGCATCCAATAATGAGCTGATCTGCACCAAGACCCTGGTGAAGAACTGCATTGTGCTCATTGACAGCACACCGTACCCGCAGTGGTACGAATCCCACTATGCATTGCCTCTGGGCCGCAAGAAAGGTGCCAAGCTGACTCCTGAGGAGGAAGAGATTTTAAACAAGAAACGATCAAAGAAAACTCAAAAGAAGTATGATGAAAGGAAAAAGAATGCCAAAATCAGCAGTCTTCTGGAGGAGCAGTTCCAACAGGACAAGCTTCTTGCTTGTGTTGCATCAAGACCAGGCCAACGTGGCCAAGCAGATGGCTATGTGCTAGAGGGCAAGGAGCTGGAGTTCTATCTGAGGAAAATCAAGGCCCAGAAAGGCAAATAAGTCCTCTCTCCTGGTGTAGCTCATGTAATAAAGGTGTTTGTTTGTTTGTTTTCAAAAAATTAAAACTAGAGGTTCCATTCGACCCAGCTATTCCCCTTCTTGGTATCTTCCTTAAAGAATTAAAACTATATCACAGCAGTATATGTATGCCCATGTTTATACCAGCACAATTTGTAATAGCTAAATCTTAGAAATGGCCCAAATGCCCATCAACTGGTGATTGGATAAAGAAGATCTGGGTTTTTTTTTTAATAAAATGGAGTACTACTCAGCCATAAAGAATGAAAAATTAGAGACATTTATAGCTAAATGGATGCATATTGAGGCAATACTCTTCAGTGAAATAAATAGGACACACGTGTAAATACCGAATAGTTTCTCTGGTGTGAGAAACTGCAAGTGTAAATGAAGACTAAAATGTATAACAGATAATGTAAAATACGTAGAAGAGATCCCAAAGGGAAGAGGAAGTAAGGGGGGGAGGAAAGGAAGAGAAAGAAAAAAATATGAGAAAAGAAGGAAAAAATGGAAACAACTATTTTGTGAATGGGGGGTGGATGGGTGGGAGGGAAGAAAGGGGAATGGAAAAAATCAAGAACCAAGATATATGATGTACAGGTACAACTTCTCAATGATGAATGAAATAAAAATGTATACCTAAACTGTACCAGTAAACTTAATGAATATAAAAAATAAATACATAAAATTTCAGAGAATGAATATATCATTTAAATTTTGCATAAAACAAAAATTACTTAAGTACTACTGGTACATTTATCACAAGTGATTTCTGAAGTTGTTGTCAACATGACATAACAATTGCTTGCAACTTAATCACTTTGTTGATATCTTGTTGAATTTCTCCCATGTACACAACAAAAAGATCATTAGTGAACGAGAATATCCTGACTCAAACCACTTTGTTAAATAAACACAACAATATAGAAAAACCTGTCAAACAGGGACATAATATTCAGAATTCCAACTGGCCTTGGTTTATTCAAAGGTATTTCCTTGCAGTTTTGATGGGACTGACTTTTAAATTTAAATAAATTTCTTAAGGAATTTACATCTGATATGTTGGACTTCACTTTGTTTTTTAACCAGTTCCCCCACAATACAGTAATAAAACTTACCACTTCTTTAATTCAGCAAATATTTACTTCATTCTCTCTGTGTTTCAGGTACTACACTGAGCTTATATCTGTATTTAAAAGTATCCATACACGCAGTTATCGATTTTTCTTTTCTCATTTTCTTTCACTGATAGGTCATTCCCTCATCCCATTGCCTGATTCACCCCATATACCATCCTTCCTCTTCAAAATGGTCCTTAGCTCTGTCTCCTTTCATTCAACTGGACTAGCCAAAGAGGAACAATGGGGCATATTCATGTTTTATCATTCTTTCATGAGTGTAGAATTAAATGAATAAATAAATAAGTAAATAAGTAAATAATAAAGTGGGAGTGAGGAGTAAACTAACTGCCTTTATTTTACCAAAGGAAAATGGTAATCCAAGTCTGCCAAAGCAGAGCTTCTTAAGCCGTCTGTGGTAAAGATCTGTCTTTGTAATCTGTAGTTGACTTTATAAAACATAATAAATGAAAGTGATTCACTAGATAAATGAAATAAAGAAGAAGGTCAGAAAGGTGGAATCCTATTTTTTTTAAAACTGTAGATTCAGTAGGCATTAACAAATTGCTAAAAAAAAAATAAAAAGTTTCTAAATGCTTTATCTCAAATTTTGAATTTACAGTGTGGCAGATCAGTAACTAGCACTTCACCTATCTATGGGAGTGCTAGGAAGACTACAGTTTGAGCCATTCTACAGTGTAATATCTCTGCCTGTAGTACATGTGGGACAGCACGTGCAGTGTATTTTTTGTTCTCACGTATTTCCAGAGCCTCTTCATCAGACAGTATGTATTTCACAGAGATGCATTAATACACATTATAAAAAAATGACCTGCTTATTCACAGTGTGCCTCAAACCCACTCATGTCATTAGTTTTGATCTCCTATTAAGAAAATTTGGGCCAGGGATTTAGCTCAGTGGTTCCAGCACCTGCCTTGCATGCGCAAGGTCCTGAGTTCAATCCTGCATAACAACAACAAAAAAAATTATTTAAAAGATTATAAAGTGCCAATCAAACCTAACACCATTTATTGCACTATACTGCAATATTCCTAGCTACAGAAGAAATTCAAAGGCTGGACTTATTTAAATTTTCATTTTAAATTTTTAATTTACTCTTTGATTGATGACTGTCTGCTCCGCCTAGCCCCTATAATCTAAATTATAAGTTCCACAAAGGCACATGTCCACTGCTTCACATGTAGAAGGTCCTCCATAATTATTTTTGGAGTGCACAAGTAAAGAAATGAATGAGATGTTTTCTTTGCCGTTGGGTGTGGATACTTCTGGCAGGATCAAGACCTAGTTATTTCAAACATTCTTCAACAAGAATTACATCACTGGTAGACCATGATAGAGTGAGCATCACACAGATTTTTCCCTATCTTTCAAGAGATTGGAAAAATCAAGGTTTCCCTAGCAGGTTATCAAGTAGCAAAACACATACATCTATTGAATAAAAAAACAAATACACAAACAGAAACAGAAATAGCTTTTACAGGGCTCAATGACTCCTCAGTGTGATCCTTAATAAATGTATAAACTACACTTATTATGCTGATAACATAATTAGTAACATCATTTCATTTTCAGTTAGCCACAAGTAATATGACTATTTGGTTCACTGATAGGTCCATTTTAGCTTTTAACATAAAACGTAGACCCTGTTAAGTTGCATTATGAATTGGTTCAGTGAAAGAGAACTGTAATAGGAAACACTCATAATAAAAGAAATGCCTTTGTCAAAAACTGTATTTTCCAAACATTTTTTAAAAAAACACATGCTTTGTGATTAATGGCTAAGATTTATTTTAGAGGCTGGGAAATTATAGTAGTTTTCTCATAGAATGTAAAAAACATTTAAAAATAAAAATAGGTTTTAAAATAAAAATAGGG
>NW_004624821.1:6138578-6192162 GCF_000247695.1 Heterocephalus glaber | reverse complement strand
TTGAGAAGTCTGCTGTGATTCTGATGGGCTTTCCTTTGTATGTGATTTGTTTCTTTTCTCTAACTGCTTGTAGATCTTTTTTCTTCTGTTTGGTTTCTGGAATCTTAACAATTATATGCCTATGTGTAGATCTGTTTTGATCATGGCTAGTTGGAGTCTTATATGCTTCACTTATCTGTATGTCATGTTGTTTTCCCCTGCTTGGGAAGTTTTCTGCCACTACTTCTGTTAACAGCTTTTTTATGTCATCTGCACTCTCTCCTGTTTCTTCATTGACTCCAATCAGTCTTACGTTATTCTTCTTTGCATTGTCTAGCAGTTGCTGGATTGATTTCTTGTGGGTCCTTACAATGTGGAAGCAATTTTTCTTTTCCTAGTCACTAATTGCAATCTTATCTTCTATATCTGAAATTCTATCCTCACACTGGCTTATTCTCCTGTGTAGACTTTCAGTGGAGTTTGTCATCTCCTGAAAATCTGTTTGTATCTGTTTTATGGATTCCATTTGTTTCCTAGGTTGAGATTCCATCATGTTCCTCAGGTCCTCTCTAGATTTATTAATCATGTCTTGCACTACGAGCACAATTTCTGCTGGCATCTGAGAAATTATTTCTGATTTCATTTTTTCCAGATCCTCTTTATTGCCAGTTGAGGGGGTCCAGGTGGTTGAGTATCAGAGTGTTCCATCTTATTTCCATTTGGGGTTGCTGCAGGTAATCTGGAAGTCTCATTTAGAGACTTGTTTATGTGTCTTCTCATTTTGCTGGGGTTTGGGGTGTGTGTGCTATTGGCGCCCGCGTGGCTCATCTCCTCTGGGCTGTGAGGTTGATCAGCAGCCCGGAAGCCCCTTCCTCTGGACTGGGAATGGTGGAAGAGTGGCCCAGAAGCCCCTACCTCTGTGCTGGGACGGTGGAATGGTGGCCTGGAAACCCCTTCCTCTGGGGTGGGAGCGGTGGAACAGGGGCCGGAAGCCCCTTCCTCTGGGCTGGGAGTGGTGGAATGGTGGCCCACAAGCTCCCACCTCTGGGCTGGGAGTGGTGGAAAGGCCTTAAGTATTTTTTAAAATAGTGATTTTCTACCCTTGTAAGAGCCTTTCTTTATCTTTATCACTCATCAATTATAGTTCATGCAAAATATGAAACATTCCACTGAACAATATTTATGACTTTTTACTGAGTTTTCTTTTTCATAATTTTTCATTTCCTAAAGTAGACACACTTTTTTTGAACTTGAAAATCTACTGCATGAAAATTGTTAAATAAAAGTAATGCTGTGATTAAACTAGCTTTAAAAAGTTGAAAACACCTAAGAAACATGCGAAGTTCTTTTCAGTACTATGGTAGAAAAATCCTTTTGACATGCACTTTTTATTTCCCTTTTTAAAAACTATGGCCTTTGATGTATATGAATCTGTATTCTGTTTTAAAGCTTATCTTTTAAATTTTCAACTATTCTGTTGTATTATATTACAATGTGCAATCATGTTCTAGATGGAAATGAAACTTTTTAAAAAAGAAAATGCAGCCAATTTACTTGCCCTTCAGATGCTTAATAACATTAGGCAGTCACTGCTTTGCATCAAAGGCTTGCAAAAGTGACTGTGTGTAAAGCCCTTTGTGAAATCCAAAGTGGAATGACAATAGCCAAAGAATAGACTGTTCCTACATTTTAACAAATGGAATTCATTTGTGGAGTAAGATTCAAAACTTAAGTGAACAAAAAAAGAAAAACCCAAATGAAAGAACCTGTCATTAATATACGTATGAAACAGGATGTTCAAATATTGAATATTCTCAGGGTGAAATAAGTATTCTTGGAAAATAATGTTACAACTTATGCAAATTTTAACTTTTCACTGGAACATAAGGAAAAAAAAATAGTCTAATAATTAGAAGGCTTTCATGTCCATCACAGAACTGTCATAAATTTGATGATGGGATATAATTTTTGTGTGTTTGGGTATGGAGAGTTAGTTTAGAATTTGAGAAAATTGTTTCACACTCTAACTCTAGTATTTCCTAGTTGTGCAGCTTAAATTTTTTAAAAAATTATTTTATGTCTCAAAATTTAAATTCCTCATATGTAATTTAGTAATAATTATAGATTTTACTTCATAAATTGAAATAAGGAGGTAGTTTGATGCTTGGCACAGTGACTGACACACAGTAAGAACTTAGTTTTTAGTTAGCTAATTAGTTGTGAAAACTTTGACAGTAATAATACATTAGTAGTACCACTTAAGTCCCATGTACTATGTTATACACTCTGTTCAGAATTTTAGGTATTTGTTTAACCCTAGGAAGTAGGTAATAATGTTTATATTACCAAACTAAAAACTATGATACAATGCAATTATCCACAGAATTAAAAAAAAAAGCAATGATTCAATCCCACATAGTTGACTCATACATACTTGTTTTAGTTTGTTATGTTGATCCCAAAGTTACTTAATGGTTATTCTTCAGAATTTATTTCAAAACTGAATGATTCATTTCTGGGTAAGATGGAGTAAACATATATCAATCTAATGCTATTAAAGAAACAACTCTCAGTTCCAGTCTTAAATCAAATACCCCACTGTCTCCCATCCAGATTACACATGTCAACTTTTCATTTTTATGAGTGTGACCAAAGAAAAAATATTACTGATCTTCCGCCTGTCATTTGTTACCAGGAATAATTTATGTGACAAACAGACATGGGTCCTAGTTTGCGTTATTTTTGTCATTATCTCAATCAACAAGCACCTCACCATTCTTCCCTGTGCAGTAGTATTCTCGAGCTTCTAGCAATTAGAAAGTAGCCAATAAATAAATCATGGAGTTCACATCCTGGAGACTATACAAATCTTCCCATTTTAAAATTCATCAAATTAAATGGAAAGAAAAATACATCTTGATTTTTGCCAATGTATATTTGATAGCTAGAATGTCCTATATTCACAAACTTCAGCAAATAATAATAATAGGAACATTGGTATCTAGTATCTTCATCAACAAAGTCACAAATATTTCATATCACTTTGTAGTCATTGTGTAGTTATCTCAAAATATTATACTGACTACTTCTTATTTAATGTGTTAATTATATATAGGTACATGAAACCTTTAAAATTATTTATATAACTACATTTAAATATAATTAGTTTTCTTCATACCACTGTGTACTTTATTATATTTATTTAAAAGTGTTATTATTAAAAAGAAACTTTAGATTGGTAAACACAATCAGCAGAAGAAAAGGAGCAAGGGAAGAAGGAAGAAAAGGGAAGGAAGGGAGGGAGGGAGAAGGAAAATTGGAATTTTCCTTTTTTTTTTTTATGGATCTTACTTTAGGTAGCCAAGAAAGTTTACCATTACCTGCAGCCATTATAACTTAAATAATAATTTTGGAATTTTAGCAATTAGAGGTGTTATCATCAAGTTATATTGAAGATAAAACAATCATATTATCTTTTGCTAAAGCACATTACATGTGAAACTTTGGACTCAAACCAAAGCCATTTTCTTGACAAAACTTTGAAGTTGGTCTCCTTATTGTTTTTTCCTTGTTCTTATCTCAGCACAGAGTTAAGGCAAAAGTGCCACTGTAGGATTTTCAGTCACGACAGGAAGAATTATATTAAACTATAAATCCTTATAATCTTTTCACTTTTCCATGTCCCTAAAGATAAACCATCCTTTTCTTTGGACATTGACCTCGTTGTGGTGCACTTTATAATGCTGAGAACTGAAGAAATATTGACAAGGGCCATAGGGTTGGGGAGGAAGCACTAGAAGGGAAAAGAAAAGGAAAAATCCCAAAAACTAAAACAGTTGAGATGAAAAGAGCATTTTAAGAGACAGCATAGAAAAACTGGAACTACTACTGGGCTGTGTGGAATTTGGAGAAGAGATAAGTGAAAATAAGCTTTGAGAGAATTCTATTATCTGTAGACAAATGTCATCCCCTTTGGCTATCTAAGAAAATTTCAAGTCAATATTGACTTTCTTTCAAAAGTACCTTCACAGAGCCCAGGTAAGCTTAAGACAAGAACTAGACCTAGTTTCATTCATGTTACTTAAAGGTTTCTGCAAACCTTCTGTGTCTATACATTCCAAGCATTTCAAAAGACTTTTGTGGACTATACTTGTCATCTCACCAAATTTGCTTTCTATCTTAATTCTCAAAATTCTCTCATTTTTCTATTTTGCTTCTTTAGCTGCTTCCTTGACAGCTCTATCATTTCTTATTGACATGCAAAATGCCTTAAATTTTATTTCTCTGAAGCTAGTTTCTCTTTCAGAATTATCAACTCTCTGTACAGATCATCAGTTATATCAACTTTTTTCTGAATCTCTCAAGATAAACATCTCAGGACCTCCTTTCTCTTTTCATTCTTATGCCTTCACCTCCATCCAAAATCATCACTAAACACGAACACTAAGCACAGGTACACTGAATACTGCCAGAGGTATTGGGGACATCATAGTAAAAAGATACATAAGCTTCTAGGTCACATTTAACCAAAAACACAGCAAGGTTTTCCTTTGGAATCTCTCTTGTTCTACTCTATTGCCACAGGATTCAGAATATCATTTATTTCTGTCTAGGCACTTGTTATTGTCTACCACCCAGACTCAAAAACCAGATTCACCCTTCTCACCAAGCTTCATAAATTCTGCAGTTTCTTTACTATGTTTTAATTTTCCATTCTTTGCTCAAAACCATTGCATAATACATCATCATCCTCAGTATAAAACTCAGTCTCCTTGCCTGGCATTCAGACATCTTAAAGATCAGTTCTGACATAGTTGATTAATTTCATTTTTTCCAAGTATACACTGCCCTACACTCTTCTACTCACCACATTCTCAGTATGACATGATATTATTTTTGCTACACATTTTATATTTACATGTGTGTATGAAAAACTTACTTTACTGTCTGAAAACTATTTTACTACCTATAAACCATATTTATAGAATACATAAAATTCTTAAGATACAGTCATATTCATTATCTCATTCATTATCTCTTCTGATATTCATTAAGTCTCTAGTGATAATGGCTGGTTTGAGCCAATTTACAGAAGAACAAACTAACTCTATAAGATTATGAATGAGATAATGAATGAAAACAAATTTAACTGAAATTTTGAGTCCTACTTTTCTCCAGCTTTTTCCACTCCTCCATGTATTACCCAGGTAAAACTTATACTGAAGAGATGGTTAGACTATAGGAACTTTACAAATGGCAAGTGCATACTCCTAGAGGAAATCTTCAGTGCTTTCTCCCTAGAGCTCTTTACTTGATCAAATGAGGATTTTTATGTGACACAAATGTTCTGTTGTGGAATTCACTCTTTTTCCTTGAAAAGCACACAGCCCTTTAGCTTTCGTTTCATCTTTGTCTCCTTGCCTTGATGAAAAACTATTGTTGATTTAACACTCTCAGACTCCTTTTAATTTTTAGATTGATGTGGACGATGTTAAATTAGACTTGCCAAATTCAGGTTATATACTTGGACTCAAAGTGAACTCATGAGAGTTCTTCCAACACTTGGTGTCAAATGGAATATGATGAAATCCTGTATGAAATGAATGGACTATAAAAACATTACAGCACTGCAACAGCAGCAGGGAACACGGAAAAGTCTTTTTAAAAAGAGAGAAAGAAAGGAAATTGCTCTGGGTATACAACCAAAAATTAGTGCTTACGTTCTCTCCTATATAGATAGGAGAGCACTATATAGTCAGAAAAAAAAAAGTTCAGCTCTTTAACAAGTATATGTTTTTACACTTTCAGTGTATAATGGAAATGGCTACTTTTTTTTTTCAAAATTGCACATAAATTTTCCTCAACTGAAGTTTCACACAAAAATTCATTGGTTTTCTTGTTGGAGTTTTTTTGTACCTGGAATCAAACTCAGGGCCTCGTGCTTGCCAGGCAGGTGCTGCACCGTTGAGCTACATCCCCACCCCAAAAGCTCATTTGTTTTGAAAATATATTCATCTTGTCTGATTAAATGGGAATCAGTATTTGTCATATATTAATATTAGAAAATTTTGTGTTTTAACTACCAAATACCAAATATGTGCCATGGAAGGCAGAAGAAAAATAAGTTCATTTACAAGTTCCTGCTATACACTCAGATGACTGTCTATATCCATTTATGTGGCAACAAACCTAAATGTAGGTCTTGTAATCTACACTTTAGAAAGGAGAAGCTGGAGATTTAGAGCAATTGAGTGAGATGTCCATGAGCTCTCAACTAGGAAGTGACAAACTAACATTCAAACTGGTTCAAGCTGAAACCACAAACTGTTTCCCTCCTAACCAGTGTCTCCACTTAGCACAGCAGCTGGGACAAGCAAAGTGATCAGGAAATTGTAATTAAACAGGAATTTTTGTCAAAATGGATTTTGTTTTTACTGATTAAGAAATAAGGGGCATGTATATAATCTGGAACAAATACGTTTCACAGTAGGCAGCTTATTATAACAGGTTTATTTCCTGAAATGTACAAAAAAAAATTTTTCTTCTCTCTTTAGGAAACACTTGGCAGTGAATCAAACCAAAATTAAAGCTACTATACCTCAAAGATTATGTTTACCTTAATCAACAGACACATGTAAAGTAAGTTAGAAGTAGGCAGTGGGAATGAGTGGAAGCTTTCCATCATCTTTCACAGGGAAAGGGGCTACCCTGCACTGATGAAGAAGAATGACAGCATAGTAAAAACGCACACCATTCTCCCTGGCCTATTTTCATACCAGCTTCTAGCAGTCAATCATCACACCAGCAAAACTGGCACTGTGCATAAACTGCCTTATTTCTTTGAATGAAACCTATAGAAGTTTAGTGACTTGTAATTTTATAGTGTTAGTTTCTTCCTAAGTATTTCTAATGACATCAATGAAAGACATGCTTTCTGTTTCTATCTTAAATATTTCTTTGTGATTATTTTATATTTTACCATTAGACATTTTTCTGAATAATAGTTAAATTCCTGAGAGAAAGGGTCTATAGTATTATCCCTAAATACAACTATTAGCTGATTTCATCTTTGTACAAACATCACAGAGTGTACTTACACAAACCTACATCATTTAGCCTCCCACACAACTAGGCTATATATTTAAATATATGACACAGCCCTTTTTTGCTCATAGGACCATGATAAATAAAACAACATACATAAAATCAAACGCAAGCAATAATGATATAATCAAGGGACACAGTAAACTAGAGATGCATGAGGTTGCTGTCAGTGTAACACAGTACATTGTTTCTCAGTGGACTTTTTAAACAATATAAGTAGCAGTACACTCAAAAATAATAAGAAGTGCATTAAATACATAAGAAATAACAGTCATTATCAGGTATTATGTACTGTACATATTTCTATATGGTATACTTTTATATGACTGGCAGTACAGAAGGTTTTTTTACACCGGCATCACCACAAACACATGAGAAAGGCATCTATCTGACGCTGCAGTGAATGCCATGTCACATGGTTATGATTTAGATTTAAAATGGCCTCCAAAGCCTCCTGTGTTCTGAAGGTGACTGGATCATGGGGCAATAAATGTGCTTTGGGGAGGTGGGATCTGGTGGGAACAGTCATGTCCTCGGATTCATGACCTGGAAGAGTATATCTCACTCCCAGCTTCTTCTCTCACTCTCTGGTTCCTGGAAAACATAAAGCAGCATTCTTCCACTCAGGCTTTCCTCCTATAAGTTGTGTTTCAGGTATTTTTAATGACAAGAAAAGTAAATAAATAGTATAATGACTGGCAGAACATGAGCTCTCAACTAGGAAGTTGAGAGTATATTTAGTATATTTAGTTTGAGAGTATATTTAGTATTTGAGAGTATATTTAGTATATTTAATATAAATATACTATTTATACTAAATAGTATAATCAAGACTTGATTACACCAGAATCACAGACACATTAGTAAGGCACTGCACTGTGATGTTAGGGTGATTACCATGTCACTTGGTGAGGTGACATGGAAGTAACTCTCAACCAGATGTCAGATGTGCTGAGTTTGTGTCTCGCAATATCAAAGAATAGATTCCAAGACATAGAAGGTTACGAGTAGGAAAGGTTTATTGAGAGAAAACTCCTGAGGAACAAGATGGGTCCCAGAAGTGGGTTGCCACCAAGGCTCTTTGTAAAGGATATTTTATACAGCAAAATCACAAGTTCGGTAACCACGGGTCAAACTATAATCAACCGACACAATTACAAGTACAGTTGCTTAGCTAAGATTGGCTCAATAGGGAAGCAAGGAACAAAGCAAGGGTATATGGCAAGCATCATTAACTTTAAATTATATATAGCTTTTAACCTAGAAAGAACAAAGGCATTCCTGGAAAGGAATGGAGGTATGGGTCAGGGTGTTCTGGTCACTTACCTATGTGTCTGATATACTATCTCAGCCCATTGGATCAGGTGGTGATACTTACAGTATAATCTCAAGCTGCTCTTTATTTCTAGGGAAGCTTGCAGGCCTGGCCATAGTGTCTCTCCATCTTAAGGCCTGTTCCTCTTCAGATTCACCTTCAGCTACAATTTCAATGTGTCTCATCTTCTGTGCTGATTCCCTCAAGAGCCCAATACTTCTCTGACTGCCTATTTCTATCTAACTTAGCTATCTATAATACTAGTAACAGGAATATTCCTGCTCCATTGTTATCTTATGGGTCCATCTTTGTGTATATGATTCACATTCACCATTGACTAAAATGTTGTTAGGGAGTTGAGGAGTATATTTTGTTTGAGCTGGCATTAAGGGAATGCTACATATTTCAGACAATAATTAAAATGAGAGACTATGGAATAAAATTCAAGAGGACTAAAGAGGAATAAAACTCAATTTTCACCAGTGTCACTTGTTAATTGTGTGAATTAGGTCAAATTGTTTACCTTTTAATGGCTTAGCATCCTCATCTATAAAACAGGACTAGCAATAATTGTATCAATATGGCTCACAAATAAAATATAAAGATTAAATAATGTGTTATAAGCACTTTACAGTCCTTGCCAAATGATAAGCAATGATGAATATCAAATTATTATTATTATCATTTTGCTCCCGACTGACTCTCCATTAAAATACTCAAGAGAGCTTAGGAAAAGAGAAATACTGGAATCTAATTTGAAATGCGGGAATCTACTTTGAAAGTTGATTAGTGTCTCTGTGAAAAGGCAAGACTTTTTTGTGTCCTATATTAACACATCTAGTGTGAATATATTTCTCAATTTATCCCACTGAAATGGGTTTCCTATGGAAAGATATTCACCAACTTCATTTCAAATGAAATTAAACTAAGTAGCATGAATGACAGCCCATGCTAAGTGGACTGTGGACTCTGTGTGTTATGATAGCCTCCAACTTGCACATCAGAGAAGGGTCAGGGAACTTGCACAAGGGCAATTAATTTCCACATAGGGCTTGATTTCATATATATTTAAAATACAATAGGGCACCCACATTATTCGTAAACAATAAAAAGTATAACATTAAAATAAAAAGGACCATTATTCATGAAATTCAAGCTGCCATGACCAAAGACCACAGACTGGATGGCTTAAACAACAGAAATTTATTTTCACTTACCAATTTTTTTCAGAACAAAAAAAACTGAAATTAGGCTTTTTGCACTGAGCTACATCCTCATTCATTCATTCATTCATTCTGTTGAGACAGAGTCTCCCTAAGTTACTAAGTTGCCTAGGCTGGGCACAAACCTGTGTTCCTCTTGTCTCACTCTCAAGAGTACTGGGAGTAAAGCCATGTGTCACTATACCTGGCTACTTCTCACAGTTCTTTAGGCTGGAATCTCCAAGATCAATGTGCTCCCTGATTCAATTTCTGGTGAGGGCTCTCTTCCCAGTTAACATAAGGCTGTTTTCTCATCGTGATCCCCATATGAGAGTGAGAGAGAGAGAGAGAGAGAGAGAACTCTGACGTCTCTTCTTATAGGAGTTCTTACATTATAGGGGTTTGGACTC
The DNA here is from genome assembly GCF_000247695.1 of Heterocephalus glaber. The sequence continues at coordinate 6,182,152 of NW_004624821.1, read as the reverse complement.
CATTCCTAGGACCTCATTTTATCTTTAATACCTTTAAAAGTCTCTATCTCCAAATATTAAGTGAAATTAGGGGGTAAAACTTCAACATACGTATTTGTCAAGGAGCACAATTCAGTCTGCAGCAAGTATATGGATCTGAAAAATGTTTTAATTATAAAAGATAAAAAGTTTAATGTTTTAAAATATAAAATATGTACATCTGGAGAAAACAGACGATGTAGGCTTTATGAAAATGCAGCGGGTATCTAGGAGTAGCACACTAGCAGACAAGAGTAAAGAATATCAGGAAATGGAAAATGACATCACAATACTAGAATATAACCCAAAAACTTCTAATTACCTTACTAAATCACTCAGGTAGACCAGTTATTCCTGAAGCTTTTAATAAAGGAGGTACTATGATTAATGCATTTTTCTTAACATCTAGTGGTTGATTTAGATGCAGATTTTCATGAACAGAAAGAGAAATTCAAAGACAATTTTCAAGAATAGTATTTGGTATGTGAAAGGATGTGGAAAGAAAGAGAGACAAGGGGAGAAAAGAAATAGATAAAGAGAATAAAGGAAGTTAATAAGTATGGACAGTTAGAAGAAATTCAAGATGGAGAAAAAGTTGTAAAAAATTGGTTTAGAAAAGAGTAGAAATAAAGTTAATGATATGGAATAAAAGAAACAACAAAACTTGCCAAATAAAGGCACTTGTGACATTATCAAATATTAAATGATCTAAATAATTACAGAGCTAGCATAATAATAATGTTAAAATCATAAATTCAAATAATTTTTCCATACTAGTTTAACAAAATCTTGATGTTTTATTCCAAAGTTACACAACAGAAGAGCTCCTGACTTGCACTATGTTTTATCCCTATTATGCTTTGCAAGCAAACTGTATCCCATGAATATCTGTTGATAGTTGAATTGAGTAAATATTGATCGTGTCCTTACTACAACCTAGATACTTACTAGTTGTGGGTATAAAAAATAAATGTGGGGCTGGGGATTTAGCTCAGTTGTTTCGCCACTTGCCACGTAAGCACAAGGACCCGAGTTCAATCCCTGGCACCAAAAAACAAATCAAAACAAAATAAAAATGTATTTTGATTCCTGAACTTAAAGGGTTATCGGTCTGTTTGAAATGAAATATGTTATAGACATCCAATATTTGTTTTTGGAGTAGAATCTAAATCATGGAGAAGTATTGGAGGAAAGTTGAAAGTCCTGATTATAGAGAAAAGATTAATTTTAAAGTGAACATGGAGATTTTAAACACATTTGAATTTGTCAGTCTAAAACATCCTTCTCCACACTAATGCCAATCCCAAATTTAAACCATTTCTTACAATCTTCCAGGGCTAATCTTTTAAAGCTTCCCATTCCAAACTGAATTGAATTTTTTCCAATTACTCTGAAAGTTAGATCCTTTACTTGTACTATGAACTTATAATCACATAGCTTGACAATAAGTACTATAAAAAGACATAGCTTTACCAAAGTCACTGGGCTGCATGGAACACAGTCAACTACTTATCAACTAAACTAGCACTATTGGTTGTCCAGCATGAAAATCTGAAGAGAAAAGCATTTAGCTCATTCTTTATCTTTGTTCTACTAGAATTTTTAAATTTTCAAGATGCTCAGAGGAAGATGAATTATAAATACTATAATATTATTTATATGTATAAATATAGCCCTATTTTTTGTTTAATCTTGTACCTTAAAAGGACTAATCTATACTCTGCAAATCTGTTTTAGGTTGGGGCTAAGACCTGGGAACATGTCCAATTTAAGCAATTACAAAGCCACATCTAAATCAATCAAATTCTAGCAAACTCTATCATATAATGACTGCCCAAAAGAGTACAGTAGAAAATGGACATTCTGCCAGAGTCTTCAACGCAGCACAGTCCCTAACTCTTATTAGAACTCTGACCAAAGCATTTCGGCAGTCTTGGCTAGACCACCAGAAGGGTCTGAAAGAATGTCATTACAAGGTCCTTATGTGAGTTGGCAAATAGAAATCAACAAAAGCTTTGTGTTTTATCCACACCAACTCATGCTATGGAATCTAAATTAAAGTTTGATTTTCAGGACTAGAATATTTTTCTGTAAAAAATATTTTTTCCATTGACATCTGTAGCTTTGTTTTCCACCACTGTCTCTCCTTAAGGAAAAAAAAAAACACAAGATATTTATACCTCACTTCATAGGAATAAAATTATTCAAATGAGTACAAATTTCAAAAGGCACCCTATAAATCAAAGAGATTGGAGTGTAATAGTATTTCAGGAAAGATCAAAACCTCAGGGTATTTAAAGCTATGCATAAATAAACATGTGTGTATTTGATTATATATACATTATTTTCCCTTTGTGTGTTCTGTCTCTCTTGTATTATACTTGCTACATGAAACAGATGGTGGGTCCTTCCTCAGAGAAAAGAGAAATTGAGGTGACCAGTTACCAGCACTGCAGGAAGGGTCTGTCTTTTGATTTGCAGCAGTTTTCCACCTGGAACTGAGTTTTTCAGAAAGCAAGGCACAAGCATTTCCAAGAAGGAATCTTTTAAGTTATATCTGTAGCAGGCAGGCCGCCTGGGTTGTAGAATGGCCCATCTGTTCTCATTGGCAGTCTCTGTGAGAGGCAAGGACGGCTACTGCTAAATTGAATGTTCCAAACAGCTCCCATGCTCATAAGCTCCAAATGGCTCACTCGTGCTGTGGCCCATCCATGTGAGAACTGGGGCGCTGTGGTGAAGAGCAAATATGGCAGATCCCCTCGACGGGGAAGAACAAGCAGCATATTTGTGAACTATAGTTCTGTTCATGCTTGACCTGTGAGGGGTTGAAGTAAACAAATACACAGAGTGTTGACTGACTTGGGGGTGGGGAAGCACACTATTCTGAAATAATATCTGCATATTCATTATATTTCACAAAATTAGCACAGTTTTTTGTGTGTGTGTGGTTTTTTTTTTTTGGTATCAGGGATCAAACTCGGATCCTTGCACTTGCGCAGCAGGCGGGGAAACCACTGAGCTAAATCCCCAGCCCCACCACAGTTTGATCAAACAATTCTAGCATATTCATTACATCTTAGCATGTATTCAGGAATTTATAACATTTGTAGTATATCTTTTACTGTCTCAGTTCAGAGAGAAATTCTAAATTCCACCTTGGTCAGGAGATAAGGTTTTTCCTTTCACATCTCATTTTTCAAAGAAAATTCGTATTGCCAACCTCTGGTAAAGAGAGTATACAGGTGTCCGGGGCTGGTAAGTGGCAGAGCTGTCCACAGAAAATGGGAACATGGGTTCCACACTGCAGGATACCTCTGAGGCTCTGCTTTTCTTCTACTTGGTTCCTTTATCCAGCTGACAAAAGAACATCTCTCACCTCTGCCTTCTCAGAATCAGATCCCCTCAGTGACATTCTTGAAACCCATCTGCATTTCCTCCCTCTTTCTCAGGCTCATAATTACATAGCCTTTGAGAGCAGAAAATTTTGCTTTGCAACTTTATATTCACTTAGCCCTTAGGGAAAATGTTTCATTGAGTATCTGTTTCTGTCTCTGGAGGTGCTTCAAAAGAAAAATGGTCTACAAGCCACCACTGGCAGAGCAGAAAGGGAAAGAAATACACAGGACATATTTGTATTTGTACTTCAAGGAATATCTTTAAATTTTCAAATACAATACAATATGTCTTCCTTAGAATAATATACACAGGTAGATACTATTAGTCTTTCTGTACAGATCAAACAACTGATTCAGAGAGGAGCTATTTACCTACCCAAGTATGTTCAACTCAAAAAGGAGAGGGATGGCCTATCTCGCATACAGTTTGACAAAGACTCTCTACCTGAACAAATCCCAAATTCTTTCAGTCCCCTTAACAGGCCTCAACATTGGCCTGTAAAGCCTTCAACAAATGCTAACACAATTTCTAGCAACTCAAATCCTAGCACCTCTTAAAAGTCCTGCCTGTGAAAATTAAACACTGCCAACACCTGAGCATGCAGATTAGGGCCTCTGCATCCAGATCTCTGCAGGAAGATGAATTACAAGCAGGAGCACTGCTAGCTGGCAGACAGAGCTGGCCCAATTGCATTTGCAATAATTCTATATAATTTCACTTTTTTGACTTTACTGAGCCCTCACTTACTGCATAACCTACCTGTTCCTTCTTTCTTTAAATACCTATCCACCTCTCTACAAATTCAAGTTCACTTCAGGTTACCATAAAACTTTTTCCTATCACAATAACATTACTGATTAAAATATATCTTTCACTACTTTAATGCCCAGCTTTGTTTATTTTTGCCAAGCTATAAAGTGATAGTAATAAGTACTAAAAGTAAAAACTCATTCCATTTTTTTCCTGGCCTGTTAAGTGCTCAAATAAGGTTATAATCCTTTAAAATATGTAGTGTATTAACTAATGGTCAACTTGCAGCACCCAACTGAACTGAATCAGTGTGGTCTGGGTGTGGAGGATCCACCTGAGGATTGTTGCCAATAGACATAAAAAGAGAACTGGAGGGGAAGATCTTGGCTTGTTGATTTTCTAGGAGAAGCTTGCTCCAGGTAGTTTTCCTGATCTGAACTAGGCTGTTCTCATCAGAGGAGCTCAGGGCCTTGCTGTCACTGGGAATGGCTGCTGTTTTCGGCAGGGGAGCTCTGATCTTCACCATGGGCATCAGTTCCTGGCTCCAATGTGGATCCCTCAGCTTGGTGGCACAAATCCTTCATCTCACTGGCATAGGTTTTCTTGCTTCCACCACTGGCCTTTGGGCCCTCCAGGTGCAGATCCTCAATACAGACAAGCATGAGACACTGTCGTGAGCTCTAGGGCACTGGCCGGACTCATGGAGGACACTGCCTTGAACTCTAAGCCTTTAGCTGGACTTGTGTGGGAAATTGCTGGGATCCGGGCCCTCAGCTGGATTCTTTGGGCCTCTAGTGTGAGGATCTTCTCTCTTGCACTCCTTTGCATTTGACTTTTTTGGTAATTATCATAAAATAATCCTATAAATTATATGTCCTGTATTTAATGTATTCCCTTGCCATAACCCTGACTACAACAAAATAAGATATTACCATTGTTTACAAGCTTTCTGAATACAGGTATCAAATTCCTTCTGTTCATTATTGTAATTGTCAGAACTTAACACACTGCCCATCACATAAATGTTCATTAAATATATATTTTTTAATTGCAAAGGGTAAGGCATACAGACAGAACCATCATTTAAATGTTTCTTAATTTTTCTAGTGTGGACAAAAGTCAGTGTTTGCACATTAGCCTTAAGACACAGAGTTAGATAGATTAATATATCCACTCATGCGTATACAGATATTTCAGGATTTCTGGAATATCTAAAATATTAGCCATTTGTATTCCAACTTCTGTAAGTAACTCACTGATAAATAATGAGCGTATGTGAGGAACACATATGTGAGGAACACTCATTTTGTTATTTAAATATTTGTATGCAAGCAGAATCTACTTTGCACAGTAAGCAGAGAAAAAGGCTCCACATACTTCCTTTTACATTTCTCCTGTCTCTGTCGTCAAAAGGTATATTTATTACTTTTGTGTAGTTTATACATTTTCATAAAATACTTTTATGCAGTCTTTCACTGATAAGAGACAGTAAATGGCCCTATTAAAAATGCTGCCACTTATTACTGAAAAAGGAGTCAGTGCTTGCCAGAACAAATTTTTCAATGAGAGTGAGAAAGGTTTGGTTTAGGGGGAAAAAAATGCTAATCAGTCTATGCAGAAAAGAAAGAAAAATATTGTGCCTCAATTCAAACACTTTTGCTCTCTAGTTGAGAGGGAAATGCAGCAGACTCAGAACCTACTTATCTTTCAAGCAACTTCTCCTTAGTTTCATTGCTATCTTTATTGGATCTGCCAGGATACATGTAGGACTCTCAAGAGTGTGCTTCTCACAGACCTCCAGAGCGTGCTGCCAGATCAGTGGGGTTCCAGAGACAGAGATGGAATATGGAACTAAGAGAAAAGGGTGATGTTTATTGACATTCTAGGTAGATGTCAACTTGTATATATTGTAGAATATAGATTTTATAGAAATTACTAAGTATCAAGTTTACACTGAAATTTCTGGCATATGTGCCTTATAAGTCACATAAGAAACTCATGTACACAACTGTGTAACTTAGGGTTGACAATATACATACGTGTATAATTCCATAATGCCTAATTATTCCCATTACATTTAGAACCAGTGGAAGACAGGTTGACTGTAAACTGTTCAAAGGTTTAACGTGAGTATTGATAAGGGCAGATCCCTCATAACAGTCCTCTCTTCTCAGATGATGAGGGTGAATATACAGAATCAAAACAATGATACAAATATTCACTCTCATCTAGTCATAACTGTATCCTAAACCAATAAAGCGCCTGGGCTTTTAGATCATGGGGCTAAAATTTATTATGTGTGTAATGGGTGCTGTGGTACATCACTGGGCCCCTCTTCAGGAGTAAGACCCTTCACAAGTGTGTGTTCCTCTGCAAGAGTTATCTCAACCAAGGCCAGGTCCCTTTCCTTGGGATGACAGCAGTAACAATGAGTTGAAGCAGAGCACAAAGGTCTGTCCTCTTGTTTCAACTCTGGACCTGTGTAAAAGGTTGTGTCTATTGCAGAGCACCCCAGGGGGTCACCTGGGGCCCCTTTTCTATTGTATTGCAGTTCACCTTCTCCCTTCGCATGCCTCTTGATCCCACAGATGTTTTTCCTGAAAATACTTTCCCATAAACCCCAACACACATACTATCTCCATCTCAATCTATTTCTCAGGAGCCTAACATAAGAGATTATGATTTTTAAGAAGCAACATAACTGGTACTACCGGGGTTCTGTGTATATATCAAATATATTCATAATCTGATCAGCCAACTCTACCTTCATGGAGAGAATGTTCTGAATTTATTATGTTCTTAATTCTGTCTTGTTGGTTCAGCACAATCAGAGAAAACAGTTAGGGTTTATGTGTATAAATTGTTCTTTCTACTTTCCAGGTTTATCTGGACCACATATAAAGAGGCCAGGACTCTGCAAAATGAAAATAAACCTTTTCTCTTTCTCTGTCGTAATGAGAGAGAGCATGCAGTATACATATCAACCAGTATGAGAAAATGCTGAGTCCTTGCTTATTTTCTGCTTCAGTAATCTTTATTGAATAGCAATCCTGTTCTACATGAATATTTGTATTATTTGAGGGGCTCTACAAATTTTTATCTAAAATTCATTGTGTACCCAGTCTCATCTAGACTTCTCTACAGCTGTTTATGAGAGTAAGCTGGCTCAAGGGATTAGGGGTTGCAAAGGAACGCTGAACATAATACTAATATTTAGAGTTTTTCTGTGATGCAAAATAAATATTCTATTTCTCCAAAGGATCTCTTCCTGATGAGACTAACTAATGTGAGCTTGTGGAATAATTGCCTCAAATTCCTCCATAAACTCAGCAATACTGTTAAGAAAAAGTCTAGGAGGGAAATTTTGATTACTATATGATGAGCAGTCTTGTAGGCCAGGTCTGCTGAAACAGCAAGGATATATGTACATATCCCATTTCTGTCTATATACTGCTATCAGTTAGGGCAATATTGATTGATAAAAATATCCAGGATTAGAAACAAAACAGAAAAAAGAGAAATAAGCTACTTTTCCCAGCAATTCTCAATGAATTGTCCTAAGAGTGTCTCTAATGATACTAAGAAAGGCAAAACTGCAACTTTCACACAATCATTCATTTATAATTGCCACTTTCTGCAAGCTACATTAGGTCAGTTCCAAAGCTCTGGAAGAAGTACAGTAGTGAACCAAAAGAGGAAATCTAAATGCAAATGGCACTGCCTTAAATAAGAAATCTTTTTTTTTTTTTTTTTCGAGAGGGGGCATTCCAGAAACAAAATTGAATTCAATTTTTCCAAAAAAGAACTCTGGTATGAGGAAACAGCTTCTTTGAAGGTAAAGATTCTACCAGAAATATACTATGACAACAAAAATGAAGAAAAAAAATTTCTTACAGAAATCTCTGATCCTAAGGACAAAAGATCTTTCTAACACCCACCACACCAGCTTGATTTTTCTATGAATTTGATAAGAATCTGGTAATAGAGATTAAAAGAGTATTCACTACCCTAACAAGAATCATTGGCTTTACCTTATTGTTCTAAAAGACTCTGATGACAGAGAAATATTTTAAGTTATTTTATTCTAAACATTTGAAAATACCATACTGAAAAAAAAAAGAAAATACCATGCTGTTGTTTTTTTCTTTTTCCAAAGAAAAATATTTTAGAATTCTCATTCTGTTGAAGATTATCAATGAATGCAAACAAAAATGTCAAAATGGATGTGGAACCACAAAACACTATCTTCTTATAAGTTTTGGGGTTTTTTTGGTTTTTTGGTACCGGGGATCGAACTCGGGACTTTGCACTTGAGAGGCAGGGGCTGGAACCACTGAGCCCCAGCCCTCTTCTTATAAGTTTTAACACAAAGCTAAATAGTGTTGCCCTATAAAAATGTTTTTATTTTTTTAATTCTATAAGAAAACAGGTGACTACCCAGATGATGTATTTTAGAAGCACCAGGAAGTATCCTTTTTCCCAAACCTTTTTATTTATTGCTATGATTTCTTAAATATATAAAACATCATTCATTTTAAAAGAGACAAAGAGTAAATACGGAAATAAATATATTTTGAGCTTTTAAACCACGTGCTGTAATTAATGCTGGAACTTATAAATTGTCTTATTAATTAATCAAGAGTAACAAATACCAGGTAAGTTAATCATGGTTTCTGTTAGACTCTCATCTCATTCACCTATTATAGAGTTATTTACTGAATATCTACTCTGAGTAGGAACTGTGTAAGGTCTTGAAAACACCAAGGCAGGGGCAAAACAACTCATGGTCAAATGCTAGAAGGCAAAATGGTTATTAATTCACCCAGTAATTCTAGCTTCCTCTAGAATTTGGTCAGAACAATATGAAGAAAATGATCACTATCTAAAGGCAAGAAAATTTAGTGAAAAGCAGTGATAATGATATTATGAATGGTAATTTTTGAGGTTTACTAGAAAAAGTGTGGTTTCCAGTTAGATTCTCAGTTTTATTCACATAATAATCTTACAGCAATATCCTGTTTTTATAAGATAACCTGGTTTCTATGAATAACAAACCAACAATTAGAATTAGCAAAGTGCATTGGAGACAAAACTGCAATTTCTGCTTTTGATGAAAATCATCTTATAAGAAATAAAAAAGCATTGGCCTAAATCATACAAATGAGGATGTTTCAAAACTGAGATTTTAATCAAATCTGCATAAAGTACCTTTTACATGGTGCCCCTCTAAAAGCAATAAAGAAACAAATATAATTAGAAATACTGTAAATGGTGAGTCAAAAGCTATCAGAATATAAAAGACTGATTATTTTATTTTGGCTTTCATAGTTCTAGATTTGATAGTAAAGTATATATAAATAAGAAATACTGGTCACATAGAATTTTGTTCAGTTCCCAAATTTGTCTCTTACCATAGTAGGAACCATGATTTCATATTTTTGCCATAGATAATGATCTATGTGTTGTGATGTTTTTAAATAGTGTTTTGAGATCTTTGTATATATGAGAAAACTTTTGTTAAACTTGAGAGAACACTTCCATCTACAATTAATTGCATTCATGATCAATGGGCACTACAATGGCAGATCTACTCCTCAAGACCACTGGCCACCTATTCTGATATTGAGATATTTCTACAGAAAATCATCCTTTCTTATAGAACCTTAGAGTTGGAAGAGCTTTAAAGGTCATCTAGTTTTCAATAGATTCTCTAAGATTCAGAGAGAGGGATTAAATCTTAATTCCATGTTATTGATTAGACCCAGAAAAAACACATACACAATTAGGTAACAACCTTAAATTTTAGTGGTCTGAAACACCAATTTATTGTCTTCTGAGGTTTTCTGAGTTGACTTGGTTCATCTTGGCACTTCTTGCTTGGGGTATTTCATGTTCTTTCTGCCAAATGGTAGCCAAGGCTAGAGTTAGCTCAAAACTCAGCTGACTCAGTTGCTACCACCTATGAGTAAGAAGTTCAGCAGGACTCTCCATGAAAGGAACTACAGAGGGATTATGGGTGCTATCTCTGGCCTAGGCTTATTACAGTAATCTGAGTTCAAAGAGGAAAGAAAACTTATGACCAGGCCTCCCAAGAGACACAGAGAAGTATCAAGGCATTTTATGACTTGACCTAGGAAATCCCAGAACATCATTTTCACTATCACCACTTGTTCAGCATTCACTAAGTCTACCCAAAACCCTTTTCCTACACTCCTCACTATACCATTTAATAAGAAGTGCAACATATGTGTATAAAAAAGAAAATGATTGATGCTGGCTGTCTTTGGATAACACCAAAACATCATTCCTTTGGATATGGTTAGATCAGGTGAATTCTTTCTTGACAGTTATATTGGTTTTTTAAATCTCCTCCTAAGGGCCTAAATGGAATGTTTTAAGGTAGAAAATTACAGACCAGCCAGACACTTATAATTCCAGTATTCCAGTATTTTCCAGTATTATCATGAGTTTGAGGCCTGCCTGGGTTACACAGTGAGTTCAAGTCCAGCCTGAACTACAAAGCAAGATTTTGTCTCAAAAGAAAAGAGGGGGGCAGGAATTTAGCACAGTGGTGCCACTCCTGCCCTGCAAGCACAAGGTCCTGAGTTTGAGCCGCAGTACCAGAAAAAAAACAAAAACAAAAACAAAAACAAAAACAAATCAAAAGAAAAGAAAAGAGGGGGAGGGGAGGAGAGGAGAGGAGAACAAATAGTCCAAGGATGATTTTCATCCAACTGTGTCAAGTTTAGGCATAGTCAATAAGCTGGAATTAAACAAAAATGAACCTATTCTCTTCTCACTAAATCTCACAGAATCTATTGAATTCTGCCCTAAAGAGCTAAACTAAATGGTCTTTAAAATCATTTTTGATCCTATGATTCTGTAAGATAAGATGATTTTCTACAGAAATACCTACCTAATAGCCAATGTTAGAGAATTACATAAATTTTCCTGACAGAAAAACTTCCATTATCAGAGTTACCATCTTTTCTTTTGGCAAATAATTAGTTCATAGTTTAACGAACCTATCTTATAAGAAATCATGTTTTGAATTAAGAATTAGGGAACCCTTACTATTGCTATTCCAGAATTCCTATCCAGTACATATGTGTGTGAATGTTTTCAAAGTATCTAGAATGTAGTGACTACTTAGTAAATTTTTGTTGAATTTTGAATTTGACAGAATACAGTTGGTAGCATCTGAAATAGCACACTATTAGTATGTTGCTGAAATCCCAAGAAAGATAAATACACTCTAGTGAATTCTGCTTCAGTGGGTCCAAGTATAGAAAAATATTACATGTGTGACATTCTCATAGCATAGTGTAACTAGATTCATAATTTCTCACCTTTATTGCATGGAGCAATATGAAATACTTTTTCATCCCCTAGACTCCAAGAAACATTTCTTCACTGTGCTCCAAAGGGTCAATAAAACTCTGCATGCTGCAAGTCAGTTAATGAAGTTTCAAACTCAGCAGATAATGGAAAGATCAGGTCCCTAAAATAAGCTCTCTAAAGATCTTTTTAAGATATAATTTCCATTTTGATCCTGTTTCTGGACAGAAAAAACTCCAAACTCCCCTGAGACTGCAGGCCAACATATACCCAGCTTGCCTCAGCCTGTGTACAGAAGCAGACACAAAGGCAATGCAGTTGTGTTGGTCACGTGCCCCAGCATCTGTGATGCCAAGGTGACTCAGGATGTTTCAGGTAATGAGCGGCCTGGTGGTTCTGGTTCATATCCACATAGCCTGGAGGACCACATGCTCCCAAACTTTCTGAAACGCTGTCACTAAAATCCTGGCACTCCTTTTCCTAATCAATGATTAAGAAACTGCAATTGATTCAAATACAAAATTATGATTGCCCAAGTCCTTCTCTAAGCCTGGGGACAGATGTACTGCTAAACTGCCAGCAACAGAGTGCTTTGGCTGTGCTCCAAGCTGTGCCTTGCATACATACCAGTTTTCCTGGAGAAAAACCTAGTGTTTGAAGAAAAATTAGACAAAATTTTAGGTTATAGATCTTTTCTGCCTTCTGTTTAAGGAAACTTGCAACAAATTATGTTTTCAAAAATATTAATGTGCTTTTTTATTTTTGTATATCCTCATACCTGATCTTTTCCTCGACACCCCAAAGCATGTAGCTACTTTGAGGCTAGGGGGCAGGAACTCAGCAATTACAGCAGGACTAGAGTTAAGATTTGATTTGTTCCACTTAAAACTATTTTTAAAATCTACAGGAAGACAATGATGAAAGGTAGGATTTGTCAAAAAAGAGTGGGTTTTTTTAATGTTTATTCTACCCAATATATAAAGAGGAAATCCTTGTCAGCTTGATCAAAGAGCCTTACAAAGTAGCATTTTTTCCCCCAAATAGGAAAAAAAAAAAAAAGAGAGAGAAGCTATTTCCAGTCCTAACAGATTGAGCAGAGTGAAGTAAAGGTGGAAATGGAAAACATGTTCAAATTTTATCTAGGCCCAAGTCCCAAAGGGTAGTATATAAGTGAAAAGAATCACCAGAGAAGACATGGCTCTATTTTTTTTCTCATTCATACTCAAAGAAAAGACCTGTGGAAAGGCTGTAAGATATTTCTTAAAAAGTAGGCAAAGAGGGGGCCGGGGATTTAGCTCAGTGGTTTCACCGCCCGCTGTGCAAGAGCAAGGACCCAAGTTCGATCCCTGGTACCAAAAAAAAAAAAAAAGTAGGCAAAGAGGAAGTAATAGATGGTTAGATTGAGAGGAAACCTAGCTAGCACTCAAAGAGCCACAGTTAGCCATTAGCTCCATAATGACAGAGATAATTAAAAGTTCACACATGCTCCTAAGAGTTGAAATGTGCTAAGAAGGTCCTAAGGTGGCCACAGTGATCCCCACCTTGTTGTATTTCAAAGTTCAAGGAACCTCTTCCTTTCAAATAACTTGCCTTTCACATCTAAAATGGAATAATCTGGAGGAAAGATCACTTCCAGAATTAGGTTTCCAGTATTATGAATTCTGACTTGCTAGCAGATTTTCTACTGATCTCTCAGCTTGAATGCTTTAATAAAGCAAATTTCTATGTTGGAGGGGTCCACATGATATAAAGCTAGAAATAGCTAAACATTTAGTCTGTTCAGGCTGCCATAACCAAATAATTGAATCGAGTCCTCAGAGTAGGTGGCTTAAGTACCATTAAATTATGTTTTCAAAGTTGTAGAAAAGACAAGTTCCAATAAGCTGTTAGTAAAACCTCTCTGCTTCAGGTGCAGATAGCCACCACCTTTCTTCATCTCTGTACAATATACACATCGAACAAGTTCTCTGATATTTCATCCTCTCCTAAGGACACTAATCCTGTTGAATTAGAGCCCCCTATTTATGACCTTACTAAACTTTAAATTAGCTTCTTAAAGACCTTACCTCCAAATACAGTCACATTGGGAATTAGGGATTCAACATGTGAATTTAGGAAGACACAATTCAATCCATAACAGAAGGCCCTCACTCCATGAGACAAACAGAAATTGAATATGACCAACAACCAATGAGTAAGCTTGGAAGTAGATCATTTCCCAACCAACTCTCATATACAGTTTGGGCAAATACCTTGATCTCAGGCTTGTAAGAGACTATGAATTTGAGGACACAGATAAGTCCCACCAATATTTTTCACAGACAATGTGAGATAATAAATGCATGTTGTTTTAAGGCATTTCATTTTATGCTAATCTGTTACAGAGCAATAGATAACTGATAATGGGCAGCAGATGTGCTGAGAGATAGAAGATCATCCATAGAGACCAGGAATCAGACAAACACACTGCCCAGAAAAAAAGAAAATAATTTTGGCTGAAAGAAATCTATCTCTTTGCAGTAAATTAGGAAAGCAAAGAAGTTTAAGTGTGGTTAAGACCAGAGAAAGCACATCTGAGTTCTATCCATCTGGCACTTAATCACAGGGCATACTTGGGCAAGCTACTTTACAGAGAAAGTTAATGTAATAGTGAATACAGAGTAAAGTGACTTAAAAATCTAAAATAATTAACTGTGCTCAGAAATAAATTGAATCAAAGTAAATTAGCATACATAAAAGTTTTTAATTGATACTAGCTTTTATTTTTAGGATACAAACAGGGAAAGTGAATAGAGCAAGGGTTTAACATTTATTGAGCCCCTAATACTTGACAAGAAATATTCTATGTTACATTTATAATATACTATATAGGTTTTAGACTATATAAACTATATTTGACCTTGCATCCTCTACAAGTAATAAATGATGATCCATATTTTTTTTTTTTTTTTTGGTACCGGGGATTGAACTCGGGTCCTTCTGCTTATGAGGCAGGCGGTGGAACCACTGAGCTAAATCCCCGGCCCTATCCATATATTTTTATCTTGCATTCTCTTCCAGAATTCTAACTAGTTATTATCATCCTCATTTTTGCAATAAGAGTCTTAAGGATTGTCAATAACTTAGCTAGAGTCACACAGGTTCCATGAGAATTTGAATATAGGGCCATAAGTCTCGAGATCTGGCCTTTTTGTTGTACTGTCTCCAAAATGGTGACAAAACCCAGACAGAAATCTGTGGAGGATATTCAGTATACTGCAGAGTTGAGTGCTAGCCTCTCAAAAAAACAGAAAATTCAATAACAACATACTTGTTGGTTCCAACTGTTTTCAATTTTGATTGAATTCCTTTTCCTATCATTATTGCTAATGTCATGGGCACATCAGAAAGAGATTATCACAGGCTAATATAAAATGACTTTATTTGATTAACTCTATTTACTTCATACAAGAGAGAAGTGGGTTTGTATTTCTCCTTGCTTATAAACAAAACAGGGTCATCACCCTTTGCTTTGCACTGATTTGATTTTTGTTCACATCTTTCTCACACACCCATTAGTTGCAGTGAGGCTATTATACCTTCCTGAAATTGATCAAGCTTGCATTGTGAAAAATGCTTCTTAATGGAGAAGTCAGAAGTATCAAAAGCTTTTTCTTTCATATTAAAAATACAGAAGTGGCTACTTAGATTATGTTAACCTTCAACTTCCTTGCACTCTTATGAACTAATCACGCTGCAGTGTGCATATGTTTCGTGTGACTTCTCACCATGCTCACAATGTTGCATCTGGAAAACACAACAGTCAGCTCTACAAAAGCATCAGTGAACTGTCAGGTCCATTCCACAAAGAATGACAGGAAGACAAGAAAATGGGATCTGTGAGAAAAACACTACATAAATAATGTCGGAATCAAATGTGTTGAATACAAAAAAGCTGGAAGCAAACAAGGGAAATGATAAACTACCTTTGCGAAATGCACTTTCAGTTGCTGTGTTTCCATTAAATGCAGAAAATTGCCTTGTAAAATGACTACCCCTTCCCAAAGAAGATAGGAACAAAATTTGAGGTGTGCTTTATTTCTCTTAGTCATTTGTTATACACTCCAAAATCCAGAAAATACATTCAAGGGCATATTGACCTTGAATTTAGCCTTTATATTGCTCAAAGGGGAAGAAAAGGAGATTTGACATGTAAAATGATTGATTATGGTGAATGCAAAGCAAAGGGGCTTTAGCAAATCTTGGGTGCTCTGCTAGTTTCCTTCAATCTTTACAGACGGTTTTGCTGTTGTGCTGGTGATTTTTTTTTCACTCTACATCTTTGCTCTTTTCTTGTTCTTTACTGAGTTTAATTACAGTTATTGTTCATGGGCTGTTGAGCTTAAAAATCATTTGATGTTTTGTATATTTACCCTGCTCTTGATTCATTCACAGCTGCTCATCAGTGTCATGCTATTCAGACTGGGAAGTGAAATCGCTTATCTTTAAAGAGCAAGAGAAGCATTTTCATTTACTCAAGGTCCATAAAGGGAGAATAATAAAATGATTAGAATGGTAATGCTTTAGTTCAATTTATTTAAGTTTTATTTTAGATGTCAATATTGTGGCATAATTTTAATGAACATGTTAACTATGACCACTAATTCCTAAAGTTACCTGAAAGAATGTAGCTATCCGCACCTTTTCTACAAAGATTACACTGAAGTTTTTTGGCCATAAGTAAAGGCATTTGAGCATTTCTCCCTCAGTATTAATGCCTAGGATTGGCTTTGCCTTACAGATAAAATTTAAGTAACATAAAATAAAAGTTTCTCTCCATACAAGTTTTGCTGAAATGCCTAACAATTCCACATCTTAACTCTCTATTTTGTGTGATAGCACTGTCTTGAAGTAATTTCTTTTAATATGCAAGATGTTGCCTGGGAAAAGAAACACATTAGCTATCGTCAGCATATGGAATTTGTTTGCGAGATGACAGAGCTGCAAGTCATTTCATACAGTAAACTTCAATTCAGACAGAACCAGTCAAGGACATAGATATGTTTTGGATCTTAACTGTCCCCCAAAGGCTGTGTGTTAAAAGCTTATCTGCCAGACTATGACTACTGAGAGGTGGTGAAACCTCTTAGGAATGGGGCCTAGAAAGAAATGACATCATTGGAGCATTCACTGGAGGGGAATATTGAGACTCTGGTCCCTTTCTTTGCTTCAGCCAACAGATGAGCAGCTCTGTTCACCCACACATTCCCCACTATGATGTTCTGATTCATCACAGGCCTAGAGTCACAGGTTCAAATGACTATGGACTACAACCTCTGAAACCGTGAGCCAAAATAAATCTTTCTTCCTTATAAAATGATTATTGTGGTTATTTTGTCACAGCAACAGAAAGCTAACTAACATAAACATTGAGTACTAGCCAGTGAGGGCATCCTTTCATTGAAATCTGCCAAAGAATCCTTTACAAAGCTAAGCATGCTGAGTTTATCCATGTAACATTAAAGTAACCAACTTATCTATGATTAAAATATATAGTTTTAAGGTTGTTTAAACTCATACAAAAAGTTGTTGAAACAAATATTTGAAAGCATACCATCCTTTAGATTATCTACTATTGCCCATACTAGTGCCCATATTTAAAGGAGAAAATTTATCACACTTGGAGGTTATAAATAATTTACTGGTATAGCCAAAATTTTATAACTTACTCAAATGTTCAAGAAAGAGAAATGTATAAAAGCAAGCAAGTTCTGGATCTGGAATTTTCCCAGGGGCCCTATATAGTACTATTTAAAAAGCTTCGTTGGGTCAGAAGCCAAAATTTGGTGACCTGAATAAGAAAGTTTGAATCAAATAATCACAAATAAAAAGAGAAAGTAATGCCTTCGGCTTTCTGGAGGTCAGATCAACTGTTTTAAAGAGGGAGGAAGAAGTGGAAATAATTATATACTTTAATTTTCTGTCAAGAAAAATGTTCTCTGAAAACACATACTTACAGGTGAGACTACCCAAAAGAAATAAATTTAAGGGCTGTACTACTCAGCCATAAAGAATGATAAACTAGAGACATTTATAGCTAAATGGATGCACATTGAAGCCATACTCTTAAGTGAAATCAATAGGGCACACATGTAAATACCAAATAGTTTCTCTGGTGTGAGAAACTGAAAGTGTAAATGAAGACCAAAATGTATAATAGATAATGTAAAATAGAAAGAAAAGGTCCCAAAGGAAGGGTGAAGTGGGGGGGGGGGAAGAAGGGGAAGAAAAAAATGTGAGAAAAGAAGGAAAAAACGGAAACAAAGATTTTATAAACAGGGAGGGATGGAGGGTTGGAAGGGAAGGAAGGGAAATGGGAAAAAAACAAGAACCAAGAAATATCATGTACAGGTACAAATTCCCAATGATGAATGTGATCAAAATGTATACCTAAAATGTACCAATAAACTTAATGGGAAAAAAAAGAAATAAATTTAAATTAAATAGTCCTTGGCAGTAGTCCTTCTAGGAAATGGACAGGAGTGAACTCTTCCTGTAGTATTATAGGCAGCTAAGCTGGGTGGAAATTAATAGGGAGACAGGGACAGGCTCTCAAGGAAGTCAATGCAAAAGATGAGAAGACATCAAAACTGTGGCTGGAGGTGCATCTGAAGAAGGAAAGGCCTCTAGGTAAAGTTTCAATGGCCAGACTCCTAAGGGATGAATGGAAACTTGAGATTATACTGTAATTGGTACCACCTTGTCCATTAAGTCCAGGCATCCATCAGACACCTGGGTGAGTGACCAGAACACCTGGACCCATCCCTTCACCAAAATGATCCTGTTTTAGAAGTCACAGATAAACCAAGGTTAATGATGTCTGTCATATACCCTTGCTACATGCTCCACTTCCCTACTGGATTAGTGTTAGCTAAGTGACTATATTTGCAATCTTATTGGTTGATTATAGTTTGACCCACATTGTATCTACTTCGTGATTTTGTACCTACCTCATGTCTTTGTTCTACAAAACATTCTTGGAGAAGTGACCTCTGTGGCAACCCACTCAGGACCCCTCTTGTCTCTCAGCAACTATTCCTATTCCCGAATAAATCTTTCCTACTCTTAACCCCCTTTGTCCCTTGAAATCCATTGTTTGATTTCAGGGGACATGAACTCGGCACATCTGACATCTAGCAGATTGGGAGCTATATTTCTCCTGTATCAGTAGAACTACTTTCTTTTTTTCCCTTTGGTACTGAGGACCGAACTCAGGACCTTGCACTTGCCAGGCATACGTGGTGCCACTAAGCTACATCCCCGGCCCAGTAGGACTACTTTTTAATTAGACTTCAAAAAGATTTTATTGATAAAAAGTAAATAAAAATCCTTTGCAGTGAAAAATTATTAAATACTCAAACAAAATTTTATTTTATTTTTTTGGTACCAGGGATCAAACTCAGGACCTTGCACTTGTGAGGCAAGCAGCAGCACCACTGAGCTAAATCCCCAGCCTGATAACTCAAACAAATTTGACCCCACAGACAATAGATGTAAAATTATCAGATACAAAATAATACAAAAAGACACATGATGAAAAGGAACCTAAAGTTATGAAAGGAATTTTTTTAAAAAGATCAATTTCAGAAAGCAACAAACAGAATACCTTAGAATTTCTTCTGAGAAAAAGAAAAATGTAAAATATCAATGAATTGGATAAACAGCAAATTAGATATACATTAAGAGACTCTTAATGAACTAAAGATGGAAACAGGCATATTATATGAATGTTATAAAAGCAAAATGATGGAAAATGAGGAAGCTGAGGAACAAGGACACCACATGCTGAATAAATTTTAAAGCATGAAGAGAGAAAATGAGAGGAAAGTATTTGAGGAGATGAATGAAGAATTTTTCTCTATTGATGAGAAGCTCAAGTATTCAGAGTAAGGAATCCCAAGGAATGCCAAAGAGTATAAATACAAAACCAAAGCAAACACATGTACTGACTTTGAGGAAGAGTCGGAAGTAGCATGTTGACAAATCCAGTGAATAAAGTGGATGAGGTCACATTGTAATGTTTTTAAGAGCTTACCTTCCCATTGGAGGGCACTTGGCAACAGCATTCACTGTATTTTTGATCATATCTCAAGAAGACATGAAAGAGAACTTCCAGAACTGCTTCATAAAGTAGCAAGAACAATGGACAAATGTGTTTGAAGCAAGGAGGAGGATTTTGAGGCAGGTTAATGGTAAACTGGCTTTTACTGTAACAACATTTTAAAATTTAAATATTCATCATATATGTTGATCCCACAGCCTTCTTTTTCTTTCATGGAGAGAAAATGAAGATAGTTTAAAACACACACAAAAAAATCACTGAGTTAGCTTTTCACCAATAAATTATTACTTCAAAAATGGTAAAGGATGTATTTCAGAAAAGAAAAATCATTTCAGAAGGCCTATATTTTTTCAAGTTATGCATGTTAAAATTCCCTGTGACTACTAAAATAGGTATATGTATAGAGAAGATAATAAATGATAATTATGACTACTACAACTATAAAACTCAGTGAATTTTAAAATACAAGAAAAAAAATAGGGCATAGAAAACACAATGTTAAATTTTTTAGAGTTTATAATCAAACTAAAGATAAAATTAATTATCTTCAGGTGAAATATGAATATTCTCAATCTATGATTTTTTAAAAGTTGTCTATTTGTTCTGAAATGTATACTTGATCCTTAAAAACATGGAAAGGTTGAAAGTAAAACAATGGACAAAGATATACTGAGTAAATAAGTCTCTTGTTTTTGCTCTACTGTATTGAGAAAAAAATAAGTATTAAAAAAAAACAGAAATAAAGAAGATACACAGTGATAAAAGGTTTAATTCATCAAGGAATATCATTCTAAACATCTATGAGTATAGTAACATTATCAAAGTATATGAGATAAATTACTACAAT
Source organism: Heterocephalus glaber (assembly GCF_000247695.1). The sequence goes on along the minus strand of NW_004624821.1, from coordinate 6,161,702 downwards.
TATAAGACAATTAAATTAAATTAAGTCAACAGGATGAACATGATTCACCTAAAGGACATATGCAATAAATGGTCTAGCCACTCACACCTCATTAGGTTGTATTTCTTACACATAACTTATCACAAAGTCTCAGCAAATTAAATTTTTTATATCATAAAGACCATAATATCTGACTACAATATAATCCATTCTGAACAAAGTTTATAGTTAATTTTTAATACTTGTACATTTATAAATTAAAAGCAGAACTCCTATGTCAAAGAATAAAAAGGTTTACATAGAAAAATATTGGCACTAAACCATAATATACTCATAAATGCAATATAACATTGAATATTATTACTATTACAGTTTAGTGGTATTTTAAAGGCAATGTACAGGTTTATAATCATATAATGGAAAAGACATATTCTAAAAATTAATGAGCTGAGAATCTAATTTAAGATGTAAAACAACAAGAAAATGTATTGAGTCCCTTCTTCAGAAAAAAAGTAAATAATATCGTTAGATCCAAAAATTATAGCACTGAATATTATTAATAGAATAAACAAATACTGGTTATCTGAAAAAGACTAATAATGTAAAATAGCTCTTGTCTTTAATTTTAGGTGTGGACACAAAAATAGGTGGCAGCAAGTAAATAGATATTAAAAATATTATAAGCCACTTATGCAGATAAATTTGAAAACATTTATAAAATGAAGCAACTTCTAGAAAAAATGTATATTTAAAAAGGGACTCAAAATACAATTGCACTCAAGTAGTCCTGCAGTTAAAAATTAATTGAATCTTTAGTTGAAAATAATCCTAAATGAAACTACCAGAACTACATGGTTTGAGAAGTGAACTCGACTAAATATTTAAGCAACAGAAAATTCTTTTCAAGGTAAAAGAAGGAAAAGAAGTATTCCCCAAATCACTTTACCAGATTAATATAACTCATATCAAAACAAGAGAACACTGCAAGGAAAGAAAATTGTAGAATAATCTCCTTCTTGGGGCAAAAAACAAATACTCTCAATTCCAAAAAAAAAATATATATATATATGTACACACACATATATTATAAGCATATGTACCTTGGAAATATATAGTAATAAAAATAAATAAACCATAGATACTGCTTAGCTGAATTTCAGAAACAGCATTGGCTAAAGAATATTGCAAAATAATACATGTGATAATTTATTTATATAATTGAAGTTATAATAAACAAGAGGCCATTGAAGAAATTTAGTGCAAAGTAGTATTCTAGAGGAAAAGGAAGAAATGGAAGGATTCATACACATTTAGGAAGTACAGAATCAACAGAATGTAAAAGGGAAGGATTAGGGTAATAATATTGAGATGTAGCCCATGGGATAACGATTTAGGAGATATTTGTCTCTCTCAGATAACTGAAGATAAGACATAGGATTTAAGACTTTAACGCATGAACTAAAGAAGAGGGACAGACTGAGATTCTTATAGAATGCCAGTGTTTTAAAAGGGCAAAAAAATGATCTTCCTACATAAGAAATCAAACGTTTATAAAGAGCCTGTATGTTTGGAGGCCATGAGATCTGATGAGAATGACCAATGGGGGTAAATGCAATAAAAAAGTTGGGTAAAATGAGTAATGGTAGCTGCTAATTAAAACTGTCAAAAAGGGGGTTTGATGACTTTGATACAAATTACAGGTCAAGGATAATGATCAAAGGAATCACCAAAGAACATATGTAAGACTAGATTGACTGATTTGCCATTCGCCTCATAGATAGGGAAACTGAAACAATTAGAAGATAGCAAAAAGATATATACACACTATCTTCTTTATAAAAATATTATTAGATGAGTCCAATAGGCATGACCTTTGGCATGGTAGTAAATTTACTTCAATACACTTTAGAGTTACAGGTCTGAGTCATAATTGCTGTATCAATGTCTCAACATATTTGTGACTCCATTCTTTGTCACTATTTTTTGCATTCTATTTATTTTCTCTGTCTTTTCAAGATCTTCTCACTCAATTAAGGAAAATCTGATAAAAATTGAACTTGCAATGAAAAGTTAGGTCTGACTTCTGAAATCATTAACATAGATTCTTGTCTCAGCTTCCAAGAATTATTACATCAATGAATCAACCTAATTTAAGGTCCACCTAGCTTCCACTAACAATTAGACTGCAAAATGACAACTATGAAAATGGAAATAACTTGTTGACTTCTACAGCTAATGTAGACACCTACATTTCTGAGCTGACTTGATTATCACAGTATACAGTACTGCAGTCTAACATATTCTTTTCAAATAGCTCATAAACAACATTTGTTATACATAATAAAAATGGACATATGGCCTTCCTATCACTTTTATCCTCTGCAAACGATTTTTCCTCAATTAAAGATTCATAATGTTAAGTTTTGACTCCTAGAGTTTATACATAATGTAGAAAACTCTTTACCATGAACCATTTGCCAAGAGCAATCTCTTTTATATGATATTAGCACAGGCAGTGTCTCCCTTGTGATATGTTTTAGCGTATCCTATTAATTTACGAGTAGGTAATACTCTCATTTTAGCTGTCTCCTGTGATAACATTAATTAGCATCCAGAAAACTTTGTAATCTATACAATTTGACTCAGATTTTTACTGTTTTAAGAGCATTTTCTGACCTTGTCTTACAATAGAACTGCTCTATAAAAGAAAAGCAGCCATATCTTCTCAGACCCACTGCCCTCATGATACCTGTTCTGAGCACAGCCATGTGTACCAAGATCGACAGACTATTCCATTTTACCTCCTTCTATATATGGGTTTTGGACCTTCTATAAAGCATATTGTTCTTCATTCCCAGCCTTTCAAATTGTGCTGTTCACAAAATGCCTTTGAATTTACCTTGTGCCAGAAATGATGTGCTTGTCAAGTGTTATAGGTCACTTTGTATTTTTCTAAAGAGAAGAAAATAGGAGGTCCTTCTGCTATGAGCATAGGAAATGATTTCTCTCACAGAACTGGCAGTGTCCTCAAGGATAAAGATAAAATTATAAAGGTAAATAAAAAGCATCAATAGATTTTGGCTAACCTATATTTTAAGTATGGAATGATGGACTTAAGTAAGAGTGTCTTAATATTTACCAAATCTAAATGCTCATAAATGTGATAATCTTTTCTTCAAAACTAATTTTGTGATCATACAAGTCTTGCATAAATAAGCCCCCCAAAAAGCATGATGATAATGACTGATGAGGAATTTGGAAATCTCTTCTCTTTGTCTATTCAGATGGGGTCCTTGAGGCTCAGTACATGTACACATAATTAGTGTCCTCTCCATTACCATTCAATTCTAAAGAAAACAACCACCATTTTATGAGCACCATCTCTATCATCAAGTAGCATCTAAAAGAGCTGAACTTCTACGAGCTTAGTGAACAGTGGACCAAGTAGGTATGAGACTTAAGCAGCTGAGTACTTTCTGAGGTCTGGTTTCTTACCAGTCTCTGACCCACTTTCCCAGAACCATAACTGGGTTTAACCTTGATTACCCAAACATCATTCCAATCTTACTCAAGGACCAAAGCCCTCCCTAAGTCCAGGATCGCTCATATAGAACCCTCGAACTACAGCTTTTGTCATATTACTTAAGTCTAGGAAAACAAATTTTGTATAATGTCACAAAATTATCCAACTCTATCTAACTAACCTTTAACTGACTTCAATTTTTCCACTTTAATATGAAAACCAAAAAAACATGTAGTTCCTCTTAAAATGGGATGCCTCCATGTGAACAGAATTCTGTATTCTTCTGAGAACAGAAAACTAAATTATGCCTTTTTTCTAAATAATTTCACATCTATTAATACAGCATGAAATACTATTAAATTTCTTGCAATCTATATCATGCTGTCAATTTTTGAATTTTAAAAAATATTGTTTCTACAAATAGTAGGTATTCAGTAACTTGTAAGTTTTTCCTGTAACTAGACAGAAGTGTATCTCTTTCTATATGCTTGTACAGGCTGGTTTTTTGAACCCAGAGATTTAGGTTATCATTTTTGTTTACTTAAATAAACACAATAAATTTGCACAAAGGTTCCATTCATGAACTATATCAATAAAATCTTAATTTGTGTCATCTGAAAATAATATGATTATGCCTTCTATATACTAATTTGAATCATTGGTTAAATTTGGGGCAAACACACTCAGGGACAAAACTTATCCAGTTTTGTCACAGCAGTGACAAAATAACTCTAAAACTACATGAAGAATATTTTCTAATCTTGACAGAAGCACAGGTACCTATTACATCTGTACCCTAAGTGAAATAGGACTGACAATGAAAACGCATTTCTATTTTTCCATTTTCACATTGAGAATTACATTATATTTTCTCCCTATCTCCCTTCTTTTTTGTACAAGGGAAATTGTGACTGGACAAGTAATGATTGCAGGTAGAAAATATCATGGGATTAACAACCTCATAAAAGTCACCAAGGATAGCAAGAGAAAGACATTTTTTTTTAAACAGAGGGTGTACATAACATTCACCTAGCATTTGAACATATGCCCTGATATATTATATAGTATATATGCATTTATAAATGACTCTTATATACCACCTATGAAATTTAAACATCATCCATTCCATCAATATGCTCCAAAGGAGTACACATTCTTTAATCCACCTCCCATAACTTTTCTGAAAAAGAAAGCTGGAAAGCTGTAATTATTTGCACAATATATTTATCAGAAGTTGGATCCAAACGCAGTACCTAGCCACCAGCTGCCAAGAGTGACTGACACATTTGGTAATTATAATACAATTTTGAAGGGAATATATTACCAGTTTGACATCTAGAAATAGGAAATCTAAATACGTATGCAAGTCTCTAGTGAAGATGTGTCTCAATTCACATTTGTGTCATGCCTTCTTTATGCCATTTTTAAAGTCACTTTCCATTTTTAAAGGCAGCATTGCTAGACCGGCTGTCACTGCAGTTTGGTTTCCTGAAGGTTCATAAATGTTGTTGATGCAGGTGGCCTCAGGGTGCAGCAGATCCCTTATTTAAGGATTCAATAATAAAGAACCAGGTATATTCATGACAATTAAAAATAAAGTAATACTTGACATCAGGGACAATAATTCTTGATATATATGTTATAAATCCACAGATGACCCCATTTTCATGTTAGGTATGGTTGAGAAAGATTACTTAGTTAAAAATTAATAAAATGGATGAGGTTTTAAATGAATAGGTGCTATAAAAAGCAATGTATAATTATAACAATCCCATTCACTACAGTCAAATATGTAAGAGGATATAATATTATTTCTGCTTTGAACACATTTTACTGTACACATTTATTGTAGTTTTAACAATGGTAATTTTCACAGTAGAAAAAACTCAAGATGCTAGTGATGGAGGCATTTATTTTTATAAACATTTTGTTGAACATATGACTTTTTGAAAGAAAAATATTCTACCCGACTTACTTCTTGCATTTTGAGATGTCCAGTTGACCTCTGTTTAGCAGAAGAACGCAACCGAGCTGTTAAAATTCAAGGGTTTGTGGTGGAGAATTGGTCCAGGTTTACTTTGAACAAACTCTGTTGGGAGTTTTTACCTCAGTAAAATTCCAAAAGAGAATCCTTAGGGATTCTTTAAAAAATTTAATTCTAAAAAGAGAACAGCTTGGAGACACAGAGGTTATAGTTGAAGTACATTTTCAATTTTATGTTAATTAAATACTAATGTAAAGGCCTCTTTACCCAGGGAATTAAAGAGAGTACTAGTAGAAACTCATAGACATAGGCTTAGTTACTGGGGGTTGAACCCAGAACCGACTATATGTTAGGCATGCACTCTACCATTGATCTACATGCCCAGCCCTCAGCTTTTCAACATAAAACAATAGAAAAATATTCATTCACTAAGATGTTGGTGTGTGTTTCAGAAAAAAAAATATTTTGATAAGCTGAGTGGTAGATCTGAGATCATAAAGAGCTTGGTCATACAGAAATACTGCAAATGTGTACCAATAAAAATTAAAATTTAATAAAAAATTTAATAAAAAGCCACTAATTTATATTTATATTATGGAATGTCTAAAGGTATTTTACATTTTCCTAAGTACATAGACTGGAGTATACAATTTGGAGTAGTATCAACGAACGGGAATAATTGTTAACATAGTATACAGGACAGGCATCAAGAGCTTTCCAAGAGGACTTAGGAGAAGAAGAATGGGAAGCCTGCAAAGAGTAAAGAATCTCTTATGAGGACAAAAGCTAAAAGCTTGCAGTAATAAAAATGTCTGTTGGTATGTACGGTAGGTAAAACTTAGTCCTCACTTTGTCCTACAAATCCGTCAGTGAACGTTACTTTCTACCACTGTTCTGTCATATATATGGAGGCCTTGGAGAGACATCTCAAGAGTTTCACTTTGCACTGGTATGCTACAGAGCAAGAACAAAGCCACCACAAGCTGCCCCGCGAAAAATGATAAGGGGTCTGGGTCACTTAAGCAGGGCCAACATGGCAATGCCAACAAGCAGGATGAGGCTGCAAGACTATTATTGCAGTATTGTTCTCACTTCTTCCAATCAGACGGAATACTAAGCTTTCAAGTTTACTTGTGAGGTTTTTTTGTTTGTTTGTTTGTTTGTTTGTACTGGGGATCAAACTCAGGACCTCGTGCTTTTGAGGGAGACGCAGTGTCCCTGAGCTAAATCCCCGGCTTGCTTGAGAGGTTTGATGCATGTTTGTCTTGAATATATAAGCTCAATATAAGACTTAATTGCAATAGAGCGTACTGACTCTATAAGCACTGAGGAGCGTTGGCTCCCATATTTTGGTTCCTTTTAGAGTTTACAGCTACCACCATCCTTCTAATTTTACATTGTCATAGTTCAGACTCCCCAAATATTTCCAAGTTCTTTAGGTTAAAAGGCAAAGACTTAGTAAGGACCCACCAATGGTAAGTTCTCTGTACCTTAATGTTTTTATCTGTAGTAAGAATGTACCAGAGAAAGAAAGAGGTAAATTAAGAGCATGAGATCAAGCAAGTTGTTGCTGTGGTCACTTGGAACTCATACTCACTGGGGAACTCTGGGAGACAGCAAAGAACAAAGCTCAGAGTAATTCTGACTGAGGATAAGGATGCAGGATTACTAGCCTCCAGTTCTTTATTTTGCCCTACAAGGCTGTTTCCACAGATACTATCCAGAACTTCTGCCTTGTCCTATATGTGTGCCCTACCAGTGAGATCTTCCAGTCTAAAGGAAACCCCTCGGTTAGACAGTTAGGCTTGTAAGAAGCTTACGGCCAGCCTTTGATGGGAAGAAGTGAATGGTAAAAGACTTTGCTTACAAATAAAATGTATTTGGAAGAGTGCCTTGAATATATAATGCCCATTAAATTCTAACTCTTATTACTACTTTTTAGTTGAAAATTTAGGAGTCCAATTATTTAAAAATCAATGTTCTTGTCTTTGAGTTCAGTTGTGATCTAGGTTTCTCAGATATTCCTGACGCAGCTTTTAGTACTTCCCAGGAACAACGTAAACATCGTAAAATGGATTATTCAAAGGTCTCAAAATGTGCTTCAGGCTTTCTCATTTCCTCATTTTGTTTACATTTTTTCCTTCAGTTACAACAATTTCTTCTGTTACCATATTTCCTACTGCTGCTTTTTCAACAAGACCTATATTAATTTTTTTCTTCTCATGATTTTTCATGGAATGTCTTTTCACCTTCTTCCCTTTATAAGAATGTATTATCTACCACTTGGTACTAACTGAGTTTAAGACAAATTATATGTCTTGGATATAATGACATGTCTATCAATGTTATTAAGTGAATATTTGTGTAGAAGTTATTATTACAAGTTTGGTTGGAAAGAAAATTTCATGAGGAGTTAAAAATAGTTTAGAGATTATATGGTTTTGAGACTTTTTGTTATTTGTTTTATTTTTGTTTTAGTTCTTGTTCTTTTGGAGACGAGATCTTGCTATGTAGTTCAGGCTGGCCTTGAACACACTGTGGGGCCAGGTTAGCCTAGAAATTGTGCCGCTCCACCTGCCTCAGCCACCCAAGTGCTAGGATTATAGGCATGTGCCACAATGCCCAGTTAGAGTTTTGAATTTTAAGAAACAGTGCTCAAACAGGAATAAGACAAAGGATTTCTGCTCTTTCCACATTACTGCTCTTTCCACATTTAATAAAAATGTACTAGAGCTTCTAGTCAGGGAAATTAGACAAGAAAAAGAAATAACATCCACACTGGAAAAGAAGCAAAACTATCTCTACTTTCAGACGACTTAATCTTGCATATAGAAAATCTTAAGAACTATAACACATACAATATTATGGATGATAACTGAATTCATTAAGTTTCCAAGTTTTAAGATAAAAACACAAAAGTCAATTGTTTATACACATGCAATGAATAATATGAAATTGAAACTGAAGACTAAAAACCATCATTGAAAGAAACTAAGAAAAACTTTTGTAAATATAAAACTATCCCCTATAGTTGGACTAGAAAACATAATTTTTAGCAAGGTAATACTCTACAAATTGATTAAGAAATTCAACTCAGACACTGTAATGCACATTGGTGGTGGGCTGGAAAACTGATGTTGAAGGGATGGGGATTTAGCTCAGTAGTTCCGGTGCCTGTCTCAAAAGCCCAAGGTCCTGAGCTTGATCCCCAGTACCAAAAAAAAAAAAAAAAGAAAAGGAATGTGTGTAGTGCACACTGGTAATCTGGAAGGCTAAAGCAGGAGGATCTAAATTCAAGCCCAGCCTGGGCAACTTACCAACTCAGCAAGACCTCACCTCGAAATAAAAAAAGGGTTGGGTTGTATAGCTCAGTGTAAAGGTTCTTGGTTCAATCCTCAGTACTGCAAAGAAAAAAATTCTTTTCTAAAATCATAGTAAGTTCTTTGCAGAAACTGATAAATTTAGGCAAGATTCACATGGAAATGCAAGGGACATAGAATAATCAAAACAATCTTGAGATGGAAGCATAAAAGTAGAAGAGAGTTGGGATTTAGCTCAGTGGTGCGGCCACCTGCTTTGCAAGCACAAGGTCCTGAGTTCGATCCTTGGTACCAAAAAAAAAAAGACTCACATCTGCTGATTTCAAAGTGACAAAACTACTGTAATCAAGAGTATGTTTTACTGCCAAAGAGTAGGCATATGTAGATCAATAGACTACAATGCAGAATCAAGAAATAAATGAGCCCCGTGCCTCCAGACGTCGATGACAGGGCAAGGCAGTCCTTGAGCGAGAGCCTGCTGCCAGAAACAGACGGCTGCGGTGCGCGTCTAGGAGGAGCCAAGGAGCAGGGCAAGGAGGAGGCTGCAGACGGAAGCCATAGCGGCCCGCTTATGGCGTCCATATTGCTGAGGAGCTGTAGCTGCCAGGTGCCTGCCTCCCGCCGCCCCGTGCCATTGCCCTGAGGGGACTGTCCCCTCTGGCTGCTGTACCACAACCCTTTGTACCTGTGCCTCAGAGCCGAGTCCTGCAGCCGCCGGACGCCGAGGCCTGAGCGCCTGTGTATGGTGGCAGGAGTGCCGTGGACTCCCGCTGCAGCCGGTGTGTTCGTCGGGGAGGCCGGTATCGCCCCCTCTCAGCGATGACTCCAGTCCCTGAAGGTCAAGGACAAAAAGCTGGAGGATGTAGAGCCTGGCGGTCCCGGTGGCACTGAAGAAGTCTGCTGAGACGGAGGGTAGAGGACGAGCTCTAGCGCTACTACCACGGCTTCCGCCTGCCATGGGTTGACGCCAAGATCGCTGCGCGCATGCTCCAGCGGGAAGCATAGGCAGTTTCTCCACAACTGTGCTGACCTCTTCCGCCTGGTGCCCTTCATGGAGTTCCTGCTGCCTGTGGCTGTGAAGCTCTTTCCCAACGTGCTGCCATCCACGTTTAAGACGCAGTCCATCAAGGAACAGAGGCTGAAGGAGCTGCGAATCAAGCTGGAGCTGGCAAAGTTCCTCCAGGACACCATCGAGGAGATGGCACTGAAGAACAAGGCGGTCAAGGTCAGCGCCACCCAGGACTTCTCTGCGTTCTTCCAGAAGATACGTGAGATGGGGGAGAAGCCCAGCAACGAGGAAATCATGCACCTCTCCAAGCTTTTCAAGGATGAGCTGACCCTGGACAACCTCATGTGGCCGCAGCTGGTGGCGGAGTACAAGCCGATGGAGCTGCAGTCCATCAGCACCAACAACTTCCTGTGCTTCCAGCTCACCATGCGTTATGGTCCATAAAGGCCGACGACAAGCTGATCCTGAGAAAAGGGTGGACAGCCTGAATGTCAAGGAGCTGCAGGCGGCATGCCGGGCGCGGGGCATGCTGACCCTAGGCGTCACCGAGGACCAGTTGCAGAGGCAGCTGAAGCAATGGTTGGATCTGCACCAGCACCAGGAGATGCCCACACTGCTGCTCGTGCGGTCTCAGGCCATGAATCTCCCAGACACTCTCACCCGCTGACCAGCTCAAGCCTACCTCCAGACCTTCCCGGAGATTGTGGCCAAGGAGCCCCAGGTGAAAGCATTTGGGTTGCAAGGCGAGCAGGTGTACAAAGCCAAGCTAGAGGCCACGCTTCAGGAGGAGGCCGCCATGTGGCAGAAACACCACGAGAAGGAGCTTCAGTGGGCTGCAGAGGTGTAGGCAGCGAAGGGCGCTGAGCTAGAAAGTGTGGGTGCCACCACTCCTGATAAGTCTGTGGCCAAGCTGCAGCCGGAGGTGCCTGATGTGATCTTGCCCTCTGAGGCCCTGAAGGACACTGCCCCTGTGCTGGAGGGCTTGAAGGAAGAGGAAATTACTAAGGAGGAAATCGATGTGCTGAGCAATGCGTGCTCCAAGTTGAAGGAGCAGAAGAAGTCGCTGACCAAGGAGGAGGAGGAGGAGCTGGTGCTGCTGACGGAGGACATCCAGGACCACAGCAAGATCAAGAAGGAGCTTTCCAAGATGGGTGAGGACAAGCTCGAGGAGGCATCGAAAGGCTATAAGATGCTGACACAGCGGGTGCAGCAGATGATCAGGCTGATCGATGGGCTCATCGCCCAGCTGGAGGCGGACCAGCAGGCTGGCAGGCTGGGAACAGCTGAGGGCACGCCCGTGGGGAAGAATGTCATCAGTGTCAGAGCTCATCAGTGCCATGAAACAAATCAAGCACATCCGGAAAACAAGCTGGTCAGCTTGGCCTCTGCATTGGATGAAAATAGGGATGGCAAGATAAATATCAGCGACCTTGTCAAGGTGATTGAACTGCTAGACAAAGAAGACATATACATCTCCACCAGCCAGGTGGCTGAGATTGTGGCCACGCTTGTTGAACGTAGAGAAACTGGGGGAAAAGGAGAAGGCGAAGGAGGAGGCAGAGAAGGAGCCCGAGGAGGTGAAGAACTAGGCCTGTGGGCTGGCCACACCTCTGCCTGCTGCACCATCATGGTGGGAATGACATGAGAGTGACTGCTTTGAGGTGATTCTTTTTTGTTGTTTTTTTGGTACAGGGGATCGAACTTGGGTCCTTGTGCTTGTGCAGCAGGTGGCGAAACCACTGAGCTAAATCCCTGGCCCTTTGAGGTGATTCTTGTGGCAATTCTAATATTTAGTCTGGAATAAATCAGAAACTTCTGTAAAAAAAAAAAGAGAAAGAAATCCAAACATTTATAGTCAAATTAATTTTCAACAATAGTGTCATGACAGTTCATTAAGGAGAGAATAGCCTTTTCAATCATTGGTACTGGAACAAATGAATAAATTACATGGAAAAGAATGTATTCAGACATGTATGTACCTCACACTATATATTAAAACTCAAAGTAGACCAAAACGCTCAGTGTAAGAACTAGAATATTAAACCCTTCAAAGAAGAAAAATACAAGGTAAACTTTACTGATCTTCATTAGGAAATGTTTCCTTGGATATAACATCTAAAGCACAAGTAGACAAAAAATAAAAGGCCTTTCTCAAAATTAAAAACTTCTGTACTTCAAAAGATAACATCAAGAAAATGAAAAGAACTTGTAGAATGGAAGAAAAATATTTGTAAATCATATATCTTACAAAGGTCTAGAACAGATGAAGAACTATTACAGTTAAATAATAAAAAGATAAATCACCCAAATAAAAACAGGCAAAGACCATGACTAGAAATCATAGAACTGAGAAGATACATAAACAGCCAATAAACACATGGAAAGATGCTTAATATCATTAGTCATTAAGGAAGTGCAAATAACAACTCCAGTAATATACCATTTCACAACCATGAGGATAAGTATAATCAAAGTGATGGAAAATAATAAATAATGACAAGGATGTGGATAAATTGGCACCCGCATACTTCTTCGGTAGTAATACAAAATAGAAAACAGCTTAAAAGTTCCTCAAATATTACACATAGACTTGCCTTGTGATCTGGCAAGTCTCCTGCTAAGAATATATCCAGAGAATTGAAAACCTATGCTTACACAAAATCTTTCACACAAATTTTCATAGAATTATTCTTCATAATACTGAAACAAGGAAAACAACCCAGATATTCACCGAGTAATGAATAAACATATAAATTACAAGATATGATCACTAAATGCAGTGAATGTTTAAATTTTCAAAAGATATTACAACAAAAGCACATTTTAATTAATCTACCTCAAAATACTTCCCTTTTAACACACTTAGCCCATCATTTTTGCCACTTTCTGAAGCAATTCTGAAAGTCCTCTTTCATGAGTGTCTTTAGTTGTGCTGTCAGCGCTGCTCAATTCAAAACATTTACCTTTCATGGTCGTAAAGTTAGAAGTCACAAGGTCCCAACTCTAATAAATAAAATTGGTGAGGGCACATCATAACATTTTTATTTGACAGAAATTGTTGTAAATGTAAACTGTAAACTGCTTCAGAGGGATAAGTGTGTTTCAAGTATAAACAAAAATGTAAATTTATTTAGAAAGTGGCAGGAATGGCTGGGGATTTAGCTCAGTGGTTTCGCCACCTGCTGCACAAGCGTAAGGACCTGAGTTTGATCCCTGGTACTGAAAAAAAAAAAAAAAGAACTTTTAGGGCCAAGGATTTAGCGCAGTGGTTCTGCCGCCTACCTCGCAAGCACAAGGACCTGAGTTCGATCCCTGGTACCAAAAAAAAAAAAGAATAGAAAGTGGCAGGAACAATGATATGAGTGTGTTTTAAGTGAGGGGGAGTATTTTGAGGAGGATTAATACCAATGTGTCTTTTACTGTAATAATTTTTTAAATTATACATTCACTGTATTTTGTGATCACACCTCCAATGGAGTATAATTCATTCATAAAAAAGAATGAAGTAGAGAAACATGCCATAACACACACTTGCCTTGAAAACAATTACAATAAGTGAAAGAAGATGGGACTTTTAAAACCATATATTTTATTACTACATTAATAAAATGTCCAAATTTATATGTATGGATAGAAAGTACTACATTTATTATTGACAGGGACTGAGAGAAGAGAGAGATGAGGAGTAACCACTAATGGATAAGGGGTTCCTTTCAAGCATGATGAAAACATTTTGGAGTGAGATAATAGTGATAGTCAATCTTATGAACAAAATAAAATCACTGAACTGTTATTTTGAGAAGGGTAGATTTCATCATGCATTAATTATATATAACAACTTTAAAAACTGATCATTCTTCAAAAAATAAAAATGTTAATATACAGAGGAAGTTGATCTAGAAAGTCAAGTAAACTTATTTTTCTGCCTCCTTAGCTTCTGAATTCTATCTTTTGCTTAATTCATTCATTAAACAAATCTCTACTTCGAGTCAGATATATTAGATACTGGACACACAAATTATAGAGCCAGATATAATTCCTGCATTCATGGAAACGATAATCCTTCTCTGAAGAGAAGTCAGTTCCATGTCACAGTGCTATAGAAAGAAAAAGAAGAAATGAGAGCAGCTAGCCTTGAGCATTTGACCGAGGGCTTTGAGCTTATCCAGCATTTCTGGTCCTCTGACTTTTCAAATGATTCTTATATGCTTCTCAAATTCTGAGATGTCTCCACTGCTTCTCATGGTCAATGAGAAGTGAACTTATTAAGAAACAAGCATGCTTATTGCCTAAAGATGACTGTGAAATTTATTATTTATTTCCCAATTCTGAATCTATGCCATTCTATAACAGATTCTCATGTGAAATATCCAAATTTCAAGCCATGCTAAAAATCTAGAAATGTGGCAGCAAATATACAAACAGTATTGAGGTAATCTCTGTGTTCCTTGAAGGAAGGACTCTAGAATGCAAACATACCTACCCTAAGAGTGTATCTTCACATTATTTCATGAAACTGCTCCATCATGTTTATCTATTTCACAAAAAAATTTAAAATGCCAACTCAGTTTTTCTTTAATGTTTAGTCATATTATAGGAGATAAAGACCATGTGTTTCTCAGCATCAACAATACAAAGTAAATAATACAGTCAGCCCAGGATTTGTATATGCACTGAAAATTACTGCAAGGATATGAAAAGGAACAAAGAGTGAGGATACCTAAAAATTGAACTGAGAATTAGAAAGAAGGCAGCAAGAATTTTCTTTCTAGGAAATTTCACTTAAGAAGAAAGCTGTCAGTGATTTGGCTCAATAGTTCCTTACTTAAAGACAAGAAGAGAGTCAGTCATTTCTGAGGGCTCTGTCCCTCTAGAATTCAAGTATCATTCCGTGGGAAATGAAGCTCCTTATAGCTTTTAGTGACTGACCTGGAGGAAATAAAAACAATCATTCTACATAAAAGCCTTCCTTATATTCTATTTTCCTGAAGAATCATCTATTTTGCACATTCCTTCTGGTTTTTGCTACATTTCTTGCTCCTTTCTACTTTCCTGAACTTTGCAGGGTCCAAAATACAAAAGCAAAAAAAAATGATAAATTTATAAAAACAAAGAAACGTGATACACTTTAGTAATGAATGATTTTTTTGCTGATAAAATACTTTTTAGAAAGTATTCATTGTCTCAGCCAGGTGTGGTGGCACAGACCTGTAATCCCACCACTCAAGGAACCAAGCCTGGGCTAAATAGTGAGCTCAAGGCCAGCTTGAACTACATAGCAAGACTCTGTCTCAAAAACAAAAAGTATTCACTGCCTATAGCAAGTTGAACTTGAAAAGAAATAACAGACTCTATGTTAAATGATAGTATTTCCGTCATGACAATGTTAAAAATATTTCAATGTCTGTGCTCTCAATCACAAGCATAAAAGAAGCTAGAAATTTGGTACAGAAAAGACAACAGAAAATAAACAGATGCTAGTCCAAGGAAGAAAGAAATGGTTGAGGAGCTGAATAACGTCCTAATCTGGAGAAGAAATCAGAATCTTGAGTTACAGATGCAAAATAGATACATATCTTTCACAGGGCCTTTACCAAATGACAGAAGAAGTTCCATCAATGCTTACAAATAATGAGTGGTTTCAAAGAAGTAAGGCATTAGAGTTACTGGGTGGGGGGACAAAAACTCAGAAGAGAGGAGTACCTGTGGATATTAAGATTTATTTATGAAGCTATGAAATATGTATGAGTGACTGTGACTGTTGAAGTTTTGCAGCATTCATGTATACATATGAGTGAAGTCAATGTGTGTCCTGGAGAGGAAATAAAATGGAGACTGTAAACAAGCATGTGTTGAAAATAACGATGAATTTTTACTAAAAAACAAATGTTAGTGAATTTACCTTTGGTATATTTCAAGGAAAGATTTTACTAACACTGCAAATCAACCCTTGCTTATCCATGTGGCAAATCCTAAATTTAAAAATTAGTCCAGTGTTAATAAATTTACATTTCCATGTACACAGTATCATAATCTGAAAAATAAGGATGCTTCTGACTACTTGAAATGTGTGCATTCAGGAAAAGACTGAAATAATGATGGGCTAACATTTATTTAACTTTCAAGTTAAAGATGTCATGAAACTGAGGTTTGGAGATGAAGGTATGGCTGAGTGGTAAGCGCATGACTAGCATGTGCATGTGCAAGGCCCTGGGTTTGATCTTCAGCACAGAGAGAGAGAGAGAGAGAGAGAGAGAGAGAGACAGAGACCGACAAGAGGGGGGAGGAGGCAGGGGGAAGGGGGAAGGGGAGGGGGAGGGAAAGACCTAAAGGCAGGAATGCCCAGCAGTTGTTACTATCATCACCATCAACATCATAATCATGATAACATAACTGTAAATCAGGGAAAAACTTGAAAATGGTACTCATTCCATTCTCTTTTCTCTCTCCCATGTTCTCTGCTTAAATCATTTTGTTTTCTAGTCCTCCTTCTGAACTACTTGAAAAATTTCTAACAAAGCTGTCTTACATTTTTGATAAGCTTACCTCGTAAGGCTCTTTCCTACATAATTAAAAAATCAGGCAAAACAAAAGATAGCATGATATGTCCGTAATGCAGCCATCCATGGACCAATACAAGTGTTTATCACAGCAAAAAGAGAAATAACTTGTAATCTATCCATATAAGAGAATTTTATAAAACAATGAGAATGAATGGATTACAACGGTCCCCAATAACAATGTTGAGCAAAAGAAACCAAACACAAGAGGAAACATAGTGATTCAATTTATATAAAATTCAAAACTGGGCAAATCCATCTAAATGAGAACACAATGATTCCTCTTGGTAATTAGAAGGGAATGCAAAGGATGGCCCCTGGGATGTGCTTCTGCTCCGCTTCTCCATCTAGTTGCTTAATCACACAGGTGTACTTGGTGAAAATTCATGCATCTAAATGCATACAGTTGTATATTTCTCTGCATATGTTTTAATTCAATTTTTAAACAGAAAAATGGGTGAAATAATTATTATTCCCTCTAGAAAAATAAAGTAACCTAAAATTAGTTGCTTTGTGTTTATGGCCATCAAATTATTTTTCCCTCTCACAGAGTCAATCCTGGTAAGAAAAATTATACTTGTACTTGGCCATAGGGCTACTGCTACATTTTCATTTCCTTTTGTGGTATGTGAGTGGAATAAGTAGCTGCTGTCATTAATTGTATCTTCCAGTGCCTAGAAAAAATATAAGTGGTGTATAATGGTTGGGATATGTAATGAAACATCAAATTTTCAAGTGGCAAAAAGACCACTACTTCTAGTCTCATTTCTTTTTCTGTGTTTACTAAATGCCTTGTAACCTTCCCCATGACTCAGTTTCATCTGAAAAATGGGAATGATGATGTTCTATGACCACCTATCTATAGCATAGGCACATAATTATTTTCTCTATATATGTTTTCAATATACATTAGGCATGCTTCTATAATGACCAATATATTATAGTTATTTTTCATTACCTGTTTCTGTGACCTTTCTTGTGTAAAGGATTAGGGCTTTTTTAGTCTAAAACAATGCCTTAAAAAGAACAGAATAAAAGCATAATATATGTTGTAGTGAGATGATATCAGAATTCCTCAAAGATTTTTAAACAGTTATCTGATTCATTATATTCTGGTGGTTTTTATATACTCTGTGTTGTGTATTATTTAAACATTTATGCAAATATCATCTTTACTTTCCTTGCAGAAGGCATGGAATCATGAATACTTTGCAACACCCCGATGTTCCCCCATGGTATGCTATACAATGCAACAGAAGCACACAGTTCCCATTGCACAAGCTTTCTACTGTAGGACAGAAAAAGCTTGAAAATCCTTAGTGGAAATGTCATGGAAGTTATAATGACTTCTGTAACAAAAGAAGTGAATCTCGTGGCATTTTGGAGCTTTCTTGTATTCTAATTAAATATTTTCCTTTTTAAAACACTTTGACCTTTGCCTCTCTATTGTATGTCACATTTAGGCTTGAACAGTTGAAAGAAATTGCAGTTTCACTGGTGTTTGACCTACAAAATCAGAGATTCAGGATTCTAGTCACTTTGCTGAGATGGACTCAAGGATAGAGGGAGGTCAATGTCAGTGACAAGGGCAGACTTAAAGATGCTGACCTTAATGATTTGGCTATGATGAACTTAGTGTATAACCTAACATGGCTCAGCCATTTTCAAGAATCTCTATTCAACACAGAAAAAAGAAAAGCCATGGAATCCCATCTAACTGTGCTAGAAGCAAAGTGGCATGGTCACCTTGGTCCAAGAGCATTTGATCTCTTTGTGGAAGGATATTTGCAACATGATCCAAATTAGGGGCAATTTAAACTCCTACTTTGACTCTTGGAAGTGGTTTCTGGTGCATTAGTGGTGACTTTTAATACACGCCTGTGGTAGGGAGCTAAATTCAGGAAATTCAGCTTTAGTTCTATGAGCCTACACTGATTGCTTCATCCAACTTCAACCACAACTAGTGGGTGCAAGGCCTGGAGGCCCAATGATGGTTTACATGTAGAGCACTTTCTTCAAAGATAAAAGATCCTCCCCGGTACTGCTGAGGGCCCTTACACACAGATTCCTGAGAGGCGAAGTTCAAAGAAGGTATTTTTTTTTGCGGGGGGGGGGTACAGGGGATCGAACTCGGGTCCTTGCGCTTGCACAGCAGGCGGCGAAACCACTGGGCTAAATCCCCAGCCCACAAAGAAGGTATTTTTAGAGAAAACCTGATTCTTTGAAATTAAGTTAAACCTTTCTTTCATATAATTTGAAGCCAATATTCATAAATATTTCAAGCATGTGCTTTAAAGAAATGAGCATGCTCTATTTGTTGCCTTTATTATTCTGTATATATTCTTTGTAACAAGATTTTTAATTGTGCTTCTCACATGCTCTGTATCCTTACCTATGTTTTATTGGTCAGATCTATCAATTATAAGAAAAGCTGTTGCAGTCTGCCTCTTTGAAAGTATAATAGGGGAATACAAATATTGAATTACTATACTTTCCTTGGTGAAATCAAGCTCTTATTGTTTTGTAGTTATCTTCATCTCCAGTAATTATTCTAACTTAAAGTCTACTTTGTGTGATAATCATATAATTAAATGTGCTTCCTCTTGTTTAGTATTTATCTGATTTATTTTAGTCCATCTTTTTACTTTCTAGCTTTCTGTAACCTTTATAATTTTTTGCATGCATTCTGACATTTTTCTTTTCTCTAGTGAATTTTTTCTGTTTATAATTTGTTAGTAGGTGGTATATATGTATTTTGCATATAGTTTTTCTTTTATATTGTTTTATTTTTTCTTTCCCCATTTCATTTTTTATTAGTTATCTTAGAAATAATTTGTAAATTTATAATGGAAACAAGCTTCACCATAACATAGGACATAAAATAACAAACATGAAGGTAGAATTAACATTAAAAAATAAAATATTCTAAGTAATAATGGACACATGAAATTAAAATTATAAAAGTATAATATTCACAATTATAATTGAAGAATGCTAAAACACTTTCCTTGAAGTAGATAATTTTCTTGGAAAATATATTATTCCCAAATTTTTCTAAAAGAAATTATTTCCCTAATTATTCGTGTTATGGAGAGACTTTCTATATGCCTGTTGGACATTTGTTTTTAAGAACTATCTATTCAGGTCCTTTGCCCATTTTTAAATTCAGGTTATTTGTTTCCCTGCTACTGAGTTGTTTGAGTTTCCTACCTATTTTGGATATTCATCCTTTATCAAATGTATGGTTTGCAATTATTTTCTCCAGTTCCCCAGTCTCTACTTTGTTGGTTGTTTCCCTTGCTGTGCAAAGCTTTTTAAATTTGATATAATCCCATTTGTCTATTTTCATTGTTGTTGACTGTGCTTTAGGGGTCACAACCAAAAAATCATTACCCAGATCAATGTCATAGAGCTTTTCTGCTGTTTTCTCATTAACATTATCTTGATAGCCATAGATCACGACTGAAGAATTGTATCCCTAGGTGTAATGTTATGAGACTGGCATTTAGCAAGATGACTCCACCAACAAAGGAGGAGAAAACTGGTAGGCAAGCCAGACTTGAGATAATAAAAAAATTAGATAAAAATGAATCCTATTAAGACATAGAAGATGTGAGCAAACCTGAAATAAATCAGTGACACTGGGAATAGAACTGATAGAACTAGTGTGAGAGGTATGAGTATTTGATTTGCATAATGTTGTGACTTCACAGATACCAAAACTATGTTTTATTTACCACTGCATAGATGGTAAAGCCATTCACTAGATTGAGAAAAATCAGGAAAGAGACAATGAAAATATTCAGTGGCTATCTAATACCGTTTTTGGAGATAAGGTTGCCCAGTAATTTGGTATCAAGTGAGAAAATAAAGTTTTGAGAAAATCAGACATTTATTGAGAAAAACAAAGCCGGTAAGATTTAGGAGGGAAATAGTAAATACACAAATGCATGAGCTAACACACAGGACTTGAATATCAAGTTTAACTGACACAAATCAGTGATTGTTGTCCAAGATTGGGCCTCGCAAGTAAGTTAAAGAATACAATCAAATAAGAGGGACAGGAAAAGCAGGAAGAGTTCTGCACACTGACAGTGACTCCTAGTTATGTCTTTCTCACATAGTACATGAGCTACCTGAGTCAAAGTAGATAAAGTCTCTGTTACAGTTTGGATTTAAAATAGCCCCAACTTCATGTGCTGATGGCATGGACCAAAACTTATGGTACCACTGGGAGTGGTAGAAGGAAATTTTAGGCTTTGAGCTTAGTTGGAGGAAGTGGGTAACTGGGGGCATGACCTTGAAGAGCATATTGGAACCCTGGTCCCAGCTTCTCTTCTCTATTTCTTGGCTGGCATGGGTGAGCAGTTTTGTTACACAATGCCCTTCGTACCATGAGGCTCTGACTCACCACAGGCTCAGAAACAATGGAGCCAAATGACAATGGACTAAAACTCTGAAACCATGAGCCAAAATAAAACTTCCCTCCTTTTAAGTTGTTTTATCTAAGGTATTTTGTTACAGTAAAAAAAAAAAAAAAAGCTAACTAATGCTATTTTTGTATGATTTATAAAGATCGCCTTATACCATTAGAGGAGTTTAAATTATTTTTAAAAATCCATTTTTATATTTCAAATAGTCAACCAGTTTACATGATATTTTCCAGTGATCCCTATAACCTACATTTTAAATACTTTATCCATAGCAATGGAAAACTAAGAACATTCTGCTAAAAGTATTTCATAATTAAGGACTTCCCACCTAGCAAATATCTTTAGTCTATGTGCACAACATGCTTATCATGTTTTGAAAAAGATTAGATAAGGCATCTTTTGTATTTTCATCTCAAAAAAATCATAGGCCAACCACTTTACTTCCTTTCCAATGCAGAAATCAATGGAGAATACTGTTAAGAAGGGAGGTGACTAATAGTGCCAAAAGTTGTAGAGAGGTTAAGTTTTTCTTTGATTAAACAATAATTAGGTCATTAGTTACTTTGGAAACATCAATTTCAGGAGAATGATCAGGAAAATTTACTGGCTGTCATTAGTTGGCAAATAAAAGGGATATAGAGAAATACTAAAATACAGTTTAAATTTTTAAAGCTTATGAAAAATCACAGAAACACAGAAGCTAAAATGAAAACAATTTTTAAAAAGGGTCATATCAAAATTTAGTTGTTTACATGCTAAAAATTCAGTAGGAAAAATGATAAGCAAGTAAAGGATAAGATACTTCGCATAAAAGAATCATTCAAATATTTGTTAAATGACTGAATGAACTACTTAGGTGAATAGATACAGCAAGGTCCATTAATGCCCACTATTTTGTATTATCCATTTTATCATAAAATTTTATTACTTTGGATAGCAGAAAATTACACTTTTAAAATATAACGTATCTCAAAAATAAGACAAATTAAGATATGTGCTTTGATTGACTTGCAGATATGACAGCCAAATCAGAAAGTACTTCTGACTGGTTCTGCTGTTCAGTACTGAGCACTTCAGACCTTAGTGTCCCTGTCTCATCCTTGACATTTTAATGCTTATCATGTCAAATATTTTGTGTTCTGAAATGCTGTCTTCCTCATTTTGTTTTCTCGAATAGGCATGCATAAACCTGTATCTGACATATAGTGGGCTCTCAATAAATATTTGTTTACTGTCTTACTACAGATTCCCTAGTTTTTCTGATTTAGAGTTTAATAATGGGTGCATTTCTTGAGTGAAGGACAAAAAAGTCTCAAGATAAACCATGCAAACTGTTCATCTAATAAATCATCATATGCAAGAGGCTAGGTACTGTGTACTCCCAGTCATGTTTTTTTACAACATGACTAATGGAAAAATATGCCTTCTTTTGGGACTACTCTGTTACTGTGTTTTCAATATAAGATTGGACTAGAGTCATGGATATTTTATCTGTTTTGAAAGTTAAGAAAAGAGTGGTAATAATGGGAAGGGGTGATTTAAAAATTTGCCCAGTTACATATTTGCTAAACATATTAAAATATGTGCATTCTTTTCTGCCTATATGATAAAGGATTCAAAATCTTTCCTTCATTCATACTTTGAATTTTTTAATTTCTTGAATTCTTTCATATCTCACTCATATACATAGAGTAAGTGGAATGGCAGAATTACATTTTTAAAAGGAAATAAAATTTTCTTACCATATAGTTCCTTGATCATATTTATTTTCCTGGGGTAAATTCTGTCTTGCTGCTCACTCGCATGGAAGGTATAAAGAATGAGATCTTGAAAAAGAGACTTATTTTAATCCTACTTTAGTTAAATGCAGAGAAAAATTTGTTCATTAAACTATGGCATCAAATTTAAAATACATTTGTGAAAAAAGGATTAGGGAAGTTTTGGTTTATAGTAATTCTAGTCCATGAAGAAGAGTACTAATCTAGCGATGTTATTTTTGGTTGTGTAGTTTATGATTTGCTATAAATTAAGTTCAAAGACAAATTCAGCATTATATGTATATCCTCCTTTACTAATGACATGTACATGGGAAGAAAAAAGACACTTTAAAGGGAAAGAAAATGTGAAATATTGTTATGTTTCCATTTAATTTGGAAGACAAATTCAGCATTATATGTATATCCTCCTTTACTAATGACATGTACATGGGAAGAAAAAAGAAACTTTAAAGGGAAAGAAAATGTGAAATATTGTTATGTTTCCATTTAATTTGGATTCCTTCCTTTATGTGAAATGTGCTAGAATATTAGAGATATT
>NW_004624821.1:6120570-6138478 GCF_000247695.1 Heterocephalus glaber | reverse complement strand
TATTTATTTACATGACCAAGTAAAATTTTATTCCTTTATTCATTTTCTTATTTGAGCTCTAAGTTAGAAATCATGATCTACATGTACATTGTAAAATGGTTCCTGCTGCTGCTAAGACATATGACATCAGAAAACAAGTGCTTTGATAGTCAGGATTCTTGTAGCTGTGTGACCTTGGCTAAGTTATTTAGCCTTTCTAAGATTCCCTAAGTCAAATGAAGACATTGGGCAATAATTCCAAGTCTTTCTGTCTCAGAATCCAGTCAAAGATGAGTTGATGGATCTCCTGAGTCCCTAAATTTATAGATTTGCCTCCAGCTTATTTTTCCCCCTTGCAATTTTTTTTGTTGGGTAAATAAGTTCTGGATTTTATTGATTGTATTTCTGTGTAATTAGCATGTACTCTTGTCCTTTTGTTTCCTGGAAAGTGCTAATTTGATGAACAAATTAGCTTGAACAAATTCAGTTTTAATTTTAAGGCAAGAATATTTTGGAGATAATATTGTATTCTATTAAAGGCAAACATCTTCAGACTGCTTTTCATTTTCTGATGTTAGTAACTATTCATAATCATTGCTAAGATTCTTAATTTCTATTGGAGTTTATAAATTTTCTATGATCAACATATATGGTGATATTTTTTAAAGTTACTTATGTTCAATTTCATGTAACTTTCTATTTTCATCAGATAAAAATTAGAAATTTCTATTTATTTTTCAAAATTCTTGGTCAACCAAATGAACAACAGAAATGAAACAGGCAGAAACACAAGATTTTGCACAAGTAATTTAAAATGGAAAATAATTTATCAATTCATGAGAGGAAAGAAATGCAAATGAAGCTGTAGGTTGTCTCAATTTAATTTTGTTATGGCCACAATAAGCATTCTCATCTGATGGCTTTCTATTCTTGGAAACAAAATAAAAATAAGTAAGTAGAAAGAGGTCAGCATTTCCGAATGTCTTTCTAAGAAATTCAGTCTATTAGCCTTTCCAAGAAAGCCTAGGAAAAAAACCCCTTTTTTTACAATGGTGTAAATATAAGTGAAAACTTCCACCTTTTACCCTAACAGGTAGGAAGAAATATTTACAAAATGCAGCAGTAACTTTAATGAGAAGATACTCTTCTAGTTAGGCTGCACCAAAAAAATTCTCTGGAGGACAGAGCACATGGAAATGAAGTGATTCTCCACCATAACATCAGCACAGCACGTTGGGGCAAGGAGGAGCCTCATTATGAGCTTTCCTAGTGACAGCCAGAGAAAAGGGTATTTGGCATTGACGAGTGGTGGGGCTGAGCCACAGCATAAGCAGCAAAGTGGGGGAATGGAATGAAGACTGCTGTCATCATCCAAAGCCTTTTGGGCAGCAGTATGACTATTATCTTAGACTAAGCTTATGTGATCTTTCAGCATATCAAGTGAGTCATATTAGATACAGCCCTAGAAGGACCAGTTCCAGCTGGAGAGTGACAGTTAAGTCTGTATCTGAAATATGAGCCTCTGAAATGAGCAATTACAGATCTAGTATGGAGAGAAAACATAGTCAGTTCTCAAGAAGGAAATCATAGAAAATTCTACCAGAAAAATTCTAATATGGAATTTTGTAGTGTTCCAAAAGTTTCTGTGAAATGCTTGTAACTCTGAATATGTTTTTTGATAGACTGACACTTTCAAACAGGGATGAAATTCCCAGGCAGGCTATGACTTGATAATCTTAGGGATGGCTATTTCCTTCATTATTCATTCACTCATTAATTCATCAAAACTTTGAGCTTTTAGTATCTCTAAACATGGGAAATGCTGAAGTAATATCAATCCCTAATTGTCCAATCACTAAGATAATTTGATACTTCACAGCATTGGGTACAGTTATATTTCCCATCCATATGTCAGTGAAAATGTGCTGTAATATAAACAGTGAAGTAATATATTGCTGGTAACTAGTAATTTGAAAATCATCCTTTGTAAAGCACTTTTTAATAGTTCCCTACAAAAGGAAGTGTCTCGGGTTTGATGGCAAGAAGACGAGCTTGGAGGCCAGGGTCATGTTTGCTGTTAGGAGGGAAGAGGGGTGTTTAAGTGAACTGATGAAACAGTAATTAAAATAGTAGATTTCCAAGTTTCTGAATCTAAGGAGCAAGAGGTTATTTTCTCTTCATTACTCTCAAGACTGGAAATAAACGGATTATGAATGATTAAAGTCATATATGAAGCAAAGAGCTAAACAAACCAATAAAATTTCAAAATATATACTTTTGGTTCCCTTTGCTGCTGACAACACATGGCAACATATATAATTGAAACTTTTGGGGTATTGTTCCACTCAGGTCACAATCCCTCACTTGCGTCAACAACTATTTTGTATTCAATTTCTAAAGTGTATTTTAAAACTTTACAGTTGAATACAGCTTGCTTTTCATCTTCCGCTTTGTTTGACCAATGATGAAGACCCCATTGAGTGTTTCTCTAGACAATGATTCTTCATTATTTGACATGAACAGTCCTTTAGTAATTTTAGTGTCCACTGCACTAAATCCAGACTCCTTAGCAAGATCTAAGAATTTTAATTATGGTTCAATCACTTTTATGTTCACACTTTTCTCAAGAGTTCTTACTTCCAATTGCATTTTAATCTGTAGGATTTTCTAGTTCTCTTCTGCTTACCTATTTTCAAAAGGATTTCTATCTACTTAGGTAACGGTCATAAGAATACAGGAGAATAATAGTTGCAATGTACTCCACAATTGAACAAAAATAAAACATTATAATTTTTAAAAAACAGCTATATCAAGACTTCTATGCACTCTATGTTCTCTGATCTGGAAATTACGTTTATCTTAAATGTTTTAGTAATGTATACACATGTATTTGTTACAACAGATTAATTACTTTGTTTAGTGAGTGAATTTCAAGTTAATTTTTAGCAAGTTATTATGTTCTTTATCCAAAGAGTGAGAGTTCATATTTTGAATAATATCTCTTTAAGTCAGGCACACAAGGAGCCCTTTTGTTTACCCTAAAATAGCTCAGAATTTGATCTTTCTTTAAAGTTAGAAAATTATCAGAGTTGCTCATGTGTCCTTGCCCAAATTCATATCTCCTTCAAAGACAAACAAAATATAAGATCCCTTTATCATGAAAAATTTTGATTCAAACTAGTGAGCTACTATATGATGCTCATAGGAACCAACAACCAGTGAGTGACCACACTACATTAAATGGATATAGCTCCAATAACACGTGCCTATCTCGCAAGTGCAAGGTCCTGAGTTTGATCCTTGGTAACAAACAACAAAAAAAGTGTTTTTCCCTGGCAGTGCAAGGAAAATAGAATTACTCCTTGTTGTGATTATTGAACATGCAGGACATTTAGTCTATTGAAATAATAAATGTGAAAGTCCATGGAAAACAGTAAATTTTCATCTAAATATATAGGGTTGCTGTTAGGGGCTGAGCAGAGTCTCACCACCAACATGACCAACACCATCAAATTCATAGGTCGAAGCCTAACCCCAAGTATCACAGAAAGTGACTATATCTGGAGATCAGATCCTTAAACAGATAATTAAGCTAAAACAAAGTTATTGGAATGGTTCTAATCCAATTTGAGTAGTGTTATGACAAGAAGAGATGAGGATATTCAGACAGACAAGAGAGGCATACACACATAGACCATTATGTGAACAGACAATAAGGGACTGCCCATTTGCAAGCCAGGGAAAAAGACCTCAGAGGAAACTCAAGTTCTTAATATCTTGATCTTGGACTTTCAACCATCAAACTGTAAGAAAAGAAATTTTTTTATTTTGTTATGGCAACCCTAGCAAAGTAATACAACTATTTGTATTACTTTTGACTCAAGTTTAATAGCAACTGGATTTCGGGTTTCATACAACCTCTATTGGATAGAAACAAAATGTTAATACAACTATCATAAATTGAATTGTTCCAAAAATAAAATGTTGTCCTAAGAAAGAAAATCTTGTATTTCTTTTCATATAGTAAAGAACAAGTTATTTATTTGCTAACCAAGTCACAGACCATATGGAGTTTCACAAACATGCTTGGTACCCAGCAACCTGAAACTTTAATCTCTTAATAGACATCAGTGTTAATTCAAACAGATTTTACAAAACTTAATTATTTCCTCAATGAATTCCATAAAGAGGCCACAGAGGAAATTTTTTCTAAAGTGATAAAATCATGTTAAATTTTAGAAGTAGGTTCAAAATGTTTGCACCCTAGTCCTTTGCTTATTCAGGCACTGAGGTATCAAGCTTCCACTCAACAGGCTTCTCAAGTGGGCCTACATTCTGTCACTAGATAACTAAGTGGTAGGTTAAAATGATAAAAGATTCCTTTTTAAAGACAGACTGTATAATAACAGTTTTAGTCTCCTCTAGCATATAATAATAATAACTAGTTTTGTTAATAAAAAGACTATTGTAGCTGTTTGTATTACATAGTATGAGAAAACAAGAAAGAAAAACTTTTACCTCTAAATGGACTCAAGCCCTGCAGGACTTTGAACCAACAATCTTTGTTTGCATCCCATTTCCATCTTTCAGATGTGACAAATCCTTTTCGGAGGAACCACCTGTTCCAAAGGTCAGAGAGTCTCTGGGTGCTTTACTTAAGCAGGATCTTACTCCAAGGCTCCAGAGTGTTCCTTGTAAAAGCAAAGTGTTGATATTTTTATGTCAATGTGAATCTCAAAGTTCACAATAATTATGATTTTGTTAATATGCAGTTTCAAGTTGAGTTTTATATTTCTGATTTTTCTATGTACCAAATAAATATCAAGGGAGAAGGTAAGTAGATTGTTATTTTAATATAATATAATTATGAATAAAAGAAGATAAAAGAGTTCCACCTGGAGAAAGTTTTGCCCCCTCACTGTGGAAGGCACTTAGTAGTATTTGAAGACATTTGTCATTGTCACAACAGTTCAGGGTTACTGGCATCTAGTAGGTAGAAGTCAGGGGTGCTGTTATACATCTTAAAATGTACATGAAATTCCTTTACACCCCACAATTATTTGAATGTTAGTAGACCTTCAAATAAATTGTCCATCATTTTTTTTTTAAATAGAGGAAGTTAGGATTTATACCCATTTGTATCTAATTACAAAGTTCAGATTTATTTTCACTATATTACTGGTTATAATAATTGAACTCTTTTCTATCAATGGAACAGAAGCTTTGATTGTGTGGTCACTGCATTTGCTTTCTTTATGCTCTGTAATGAAAGCAAACTGATGAATGTGTTGCCATGTGGGATATACTGTGTGGATAAAGGAGACACAGACAAATAAGGTAGTCCTAATTCTTTTCCAGTATGGACTGTACTGGTTTAAAGCACCATCATAACTCATCCATACAATCCAAATCCCAAGAGGCATCCTTCAGTCTCTTGTCTTGCTCAGTTACCCTATTTAATCCATGCTCTGAATCTCCTAAAGCCTACATTGTGTCATCGTCCTCCACTACTACTTTAAAATTCACATTAGTATGCTCATTCTCCACATGGCAGTAAGAAAAACTCTTTTGACATTTAGATGAGAATATGTCATTCCCCCATGTCTTTATCACTACACTTACTTCTCATTTCTCCATGATCCTGGCTAAAAATTATACAATAACCACTTTGGTCACAGAATAATGATCAAAATCTCCAACACAGGTCCAAAGGTCCTCTTGGTTGTACACCTGTCTTTCTTTCCAGAACCACTTGCCATCTTTCTTTCATCTTTGTACTCTAGCCACCAGCCTTCTTTTACTTCTTTTTTATAGATGTGTTACTCCCTACCATAAGGCCTTACTACAACTTAAAATATTCTACTTCTCATTCTTACTTATTTTTTATCCAATGCATGGCTGGCTTTTGGGGGCAGGTCACATTCTCTCATTGTAATTTTCATAGTGCTATAAATATCTCTTCTGTGAACTTATCACAGCTATGTCTTATATTTATAGTTATGATTGTTGAAAAAAGTGTCAGTTGAACTATAAGCTTCATGAGAACATGCAGTGTGCTTAGCTTTGTTTGAAAAACAGTATACTATGAGAATATCCCTAGCATCTATCAGAGAATTTGGCACTCTGTAGGATTTGATTAATACTTATTGAATGAATTATAATAGAAATAAGTAGATGAATGTTTGGATGAGTGAATGGATGATAGCAAAGGGCTCAACAGACTTGAGATGAGTACAAGCCTTAATGCTTAGTGTAACACAATCTGTGGATAAGGTCTGATACTAGCTAAACCACAGTAAAGTCTTGAGCAGTTGGATATGGTATACAAGTACAGTCAATCACAAAAAATATCAAAAATTATTGGACAAAGTTTTCCTGGTGGATGAAGCTTTGTAATCTGCATTTTCCTCTGAACCAATTCTTTTTCAAGCAGTAAAATTTTATACCTGAAAGATCTTTAGTAATGAAAACAAGAGTATGTGATATTGTTAATAAGTATTTCACCAATCCAATTGCATGAGGGAAAAGAACACAACACTTTCCAAAAGACCCAGAAGTTCACCTTCAAAGTGACTTTATAACCCAGCAGAAGAAACAAGAATTGTGGCATCAGATCCTGCATTCTAAGTGACATAGTCATGCTCAATGTACTTTAAGTTGTGTAAAACCTTGGACTCAAGCCACAAAGAGCCTCAGAGTCCCTTCATAATAAGAAGGTAAAAGATCAAGAAAAGCAACATAGCTGTCACGTTCTAATGATGACTCTCATGCCTTTGTGGAATATAAGTTCAAATACACAAACTTGCTCTCTCTAAATGACATGTAAAATGCAGTGATAGGTTCTACAATTTGAGGCATCAAGAGAGTTTGTACTTGACCTCCAGATCTTTTTACTTTTCCTTCTTATTCTAGCACCTCATCTCCAAACTGAAGATTTTCACAACTTAAAATGAGCTTTCTCTAAATCTGCCAAATATGGTTTTCTTGAGAAATGTCTAAAAATGTTATGTTGGAAATGAAAAACGAGCCTTTGACTTCTTAGATCAATATGGTAATATAAACAAGAATAAAATGTTTTAGGTACAGAATTCATCTTAATAACATCCATAATTCAACAACCTAAATTTCAGCTTTTACTCTTTTGTTTTTGTGGTGACATTTTTGATCCATTTACCATCATGCTGCCAATTATTGGTCATAAAAGAACACAGATGAGTTGGCCTTTTCCCAACTCACTCAAATGGATGACCCAAAGATCTACCAGTACCCAAACAAAAAGTGAACCCTTGATCTTCCTAGCTTTTAATATAACTTTACATAAATAAGATAGGTCACTCAGTCATTTCTAAAGCTGAAAATTTGCCTTAAATGCATAAGTGGTATGACCCTAAACGAATGCAAAAACCTTAGGACAATGAGATGCTGAAATCTGAAGTGTTCATTGTTTTGAATCACAAGTAGGCTCGTACATTTTCAAACAAAATAACACAAACTGGTATCCCCTTTGACCTGGCTGCAACGTCCTCTTAGGGCATACAAAAGGCAAATTGACTCCTTCTTCTATAGTAATAGCAGCAATGACAATATAATTGGTATCCAAATGGCACCTTTCACAAGAAACTGCTGTAAGGCTCCACATAGCTCACCATGAATAATTTCAAGGTTAGCACTAGATTTGACCAAATAAAAAAACATTTCTGAAATGCTGAAACATTCCAGTGATCTTGGTCTTTTACCCATCTCAAATCCTCTTGAATAAAGAACTAGTAGCTTAAAACAAATAGAATTAGTCAGAAAGGCAAGTATCACTGATCATTGATTTGTCTCAACAAAGATTTGAGGGTCTGTGATGTGCACAGTGCTGGAAAAGACGTAAAATGAAAGAGACAAAGTCTGTTCACTCAGGAATCACTGCTGTTTGCATGAGAGACATTGTTCTAACTGCCTTGCAGGCATTGCCTCACTTAATCCACACCACAACTCTGTGATTTTAGATAACAGTACTATCTCAGTTTTACAGATGGTGGGATCGCAAGTCAAGAAGGTGTTTCAAGAAAAGCCTTAGAACCAGTAAATGGTGAAGCAGGACTCATATCCTCTGTGAGCCTTCTATGAAATCCACAGAGGAGCAATGCATTCTGGCATAAATTATCAGCTAACTCGATCACAGGGCAAAGTGAAATAATTGTGAAGTATTATTTTCCAGGTTGCTTTTTCTTTCCTGTGCACAGTGCAACTCTTCTAACAACTTGTGACCATTTCTCTGTATTGGATTCCTTCTTACTAAGTGACTTGAAAGGATTTTTTTTCCAGCCAGATTCAAATTGATATAAGTACCATGGAATATTGGCTGGACCACAGTGAATTAGAGTTTGCATAGTCTTCAGTCTTGTCCTCTATCTCTCACCCATTACCATCATTTAACTAGGGTATGGGATTCAGTATCTTTATGAAAAAACACCTTGAATTAGATACTTT
Source organism: Heterocephalus glaber (assembly GCF_000247695.1). Next base: position 6,130,021 of record NW_004624821.1, on the reverse strand, counting down.
TTTCAAAGAGGCTACTAGGAGGAAGGCATTTTGGTATGAGTATTTCTCTTCCTACTTGGGAATTATTAGTCCAAACAGAATGCATATTTACTTCAGCTCTCTGAAAAATAGGTGATGAATTATGTTAAAGACATATACAGCATTGAAGTGTGACTAGATGTTCTGTACTGACTGTTCGTGGCTTCTGTATATAGCATATTGAAAGTGAATTTGAAAACTGAAATAAGAACACTGTACAGCCAGCCTCAACCAGTGTGGCCAAGATGCAGGTGGATTGGCAAAATGATTGCAGATGCTCCATATTGCCAAGGAACAACACAAGAACAGAAATGCAAATGCTCAGCCTATACCCTAGACCAACAAAATTAGAAACTATAATCATCTTCCCCAGTTTATAGTTTTAAAAATTATTCTGATAGGTTAAATATAATAATTCCAAGTTCACGTACAAGTAATAAACAGTTGAATTAAAATTGGCTTTATGACATACAGTACTATATACATGATTCACTAATCGACATGAGTATAAACAAAGTGATGATTTTACATGAGGTTGGCAATTGGGAAAGATTGTCTAAAGGGTACCTTCTCCTTCATAAAAATAACCAAAGTGAGTGATCATGATTTCACAGGCTATCTGAAAATCATCCCCATACTTTGGAAACTGGAACATCCAAATCATGTATCTTGCCAGAGTACAGAAATTCTACCCTCCCTGCAGCTGTACAATGATGCAATTTAGTGGGTAAAAACACCATCTTCAAAAGAAAGATTTACCAATTGCTGTGAATTTTGTGAAATCCTTTAATCATTTTGAATCTCAGATCCTTTATAGTTTAATAAGCACATTAATGTTGCCTATTCCTTGACTCAAAGGATATAATCTAGATTAGTAGGTGGAGATTTTTAAACTCCTTTGCATGCTTCTTGCAGTTGTGTTTCCTCTTATATCTCTTTCCACTCTGAGAAGACAAAAAGTTACTCCAGGCCTATGTACTAGTTACAGGTCATTGTACTGTTATAATTTGTGTTTACAGAACCAGGCATGTGAATTTTACATGTTTTGTTTCATTATCTACAACAAAGATTCTCAACTTTGGCACTGTTGATACCGGGAGCCAGATAATTCTTTATTATTGGAGTGCCCCATGCACTGTAGAATGCCAGTAGCACCCTACCCCATCCCTTGGTTGTGATAATCAAAAAAATATTTTCATATATTGCCAAATATTCCCTGTGAAAACTCTGTAGACCTCTCTCCAGCATAAAGCTAAAACGTTTCTTAGGTGTCATTATGAGGCAATTGCACCACAATCAAGGAAATCAGTTATTAAATCTTCAAAGAGGATTTTTGCTAAATGGATTTTTACTATTCACATTTGAGCAAACCATTTATTTTAACACAGCATATATTTCCTTGGAAGAAACAAACTTAGGAATTGGGGCAAATAATTTAATAATTTGGGTAGAATAGAATCCATCTATTAAAGAAATACTGATGTTTTGGAGGGTTTTGCCTTTTTATCTTCCTAGAATATTCATATTGTGTTATTAAATGCAACTAAACTCTATCCAGCACAATATAAATCAACTGAGAAATTCTCGACAGTTATTTTATTAATTTGCTTATATTTCACTATAAAAATAATCATTCCATTCTTCTCAGACACAATACTTGAAGTATTCAATAACCAACCTTAAAAAATGTTTCACACCTATCCTTGTGATAGATAAGAAGATCATGCATGTATATAAATAAATGGATGCATTTCATTCAACTATGCTAGTTAATCCTTGGGGCTTATAAATAAAAGAGAGAAGATGGCAAATGGGGAAAACTAATTAACTCAACACTTTTCCCCGTGGGCAATACGTTATTGCGTAGACTAAGAGAGGATTCCTAGGGTCCTGAGGCAACATGGTGATGAGGAAGAAGAAGGTGAAACATGGATCCAAGTAATGAATGTCTAAACATAAGTTTATAATGAATGATAAGAATGGAATAATCAGTGAGTCATCATTGGAGGATCTGAAACAGTGTGTATCTCACCCATCTATGAGATTAGCATAATCAAAGTATTGGGATTACACAATTGGGATTTTTAATGGTAAGGAGGCTAGACTGTCACTCACTAGTCTGAAGCCTTGAGATAAGACAAACCATAACAGGTTCAAGCTCATTCATATATCCAGTGCATTCAATGTGACCTCCATGTTCAGTTTACCTTGAATGAATATTTAGTGCAAAATGGAGCATGTAACTGGGCCAACACCACATCTGGATCATAGTGTGTCTACAGTGTTGAGCCTCTCAGAAGTAACTAACCTGGATAGACAGTCCCTTTGGAGATGTTAGTCATGCTGAACCACAATGTCTAAACTCACTGTGTCACAGGTAACTGGATAACTCTCCAAAGTTCTTCTAGGTTTTGTTCCTACTTTGATTTCCTAACCTTGTAGCTGGTTGTGTGTTCACTCATCATTGGATAGTTGCTTATTCATTGAATGGAGAAATCACACACACACACACACACACACACACACACACACACACACTCTGAGTTGAAGGACACAGAAATGAAATGCAATCCTTTCCTAGTTGGGAAAGCCACACAAATAACTATAACTGATGGGATATTTCACTCAGGCAGCCTTGTCAGGATGTTTCCTTATTTTTCTCTTGACTTTCAAAATGACTTTCTTTTCATTCATGGCTCATACGTTTGGATACAAAGCTGGGTCATCATTTCTAATGAGATTCAAATCACTGTTTCACTGTTATCTGAAAGAAAAGTGAGCTCACCAAACAATACATTTCTAAATGAGAAAAAAGGAGTCAGCTAATATGTAGCCAGTGTGCCCTTCACCTTGTTGTTTACTTTTCCATTGCTCTTTTTTCAATGATTATTTAGTGAAGCAAATACTCAAATGCTAGTCTGGTAAGCACTCAAGAAAAATAAGCAATCATTTTTGCTCCTTTTAATTTTTATTTCATTCTTGTTTTTGTTTTACGACCAGGAGGAAACAGTCAAATGAGAGTGACAGAGAAGAGCAGATGTCTGCAGTTTATTTTCCTTGATTGGATTTTAACAGAATTTGCACAGGGCCATATTTATTTTCACTTTATCACATTAAGGAGTCTGGATTCATGGAGAAGACTGAGGGTTAGTGTTGTCCTGCTTGATGGATGAGGAAGTTATGAGACTAGGACCATTTGAGAAAGTCTGGTGCTAAACAGACAGAAACTGATACTCATCATTGGGTAACAGCTAAATATCAACTTTACAAGTTTTTCTAGGCTCTCTAGGAAATGCCCATAATAATCATTGTAGGTGGCTTGCATTCCTTGAATGTTCCGCTAAGTACTCTACATGGAAAATATAATTCAATATATCAATTTATTACTCTATGACTAAAACACAGTTCCACAATCACTTATCAGCAATTCTGATATCCAAAGAGTAAAATTACCCTCTCTCCAATTTGTGGCAAATCTATGGCAAAACGTGACTAGAATTGGTGAGAGGCCATAAAATTCTCAGTTATCCTGCTTTGCATATACTTGTGCAGAAATGATACTGTGATGATTATGAGATGTTATATACCCTGGGAAAGAAGGTATATAATTACCTTTCTAAAATTTGAAAAAAAAAATGTGTTTAAAAATCTGCAAAGTATTAAGTTTGAAAATCTGACTCCCAAGGTTTTTGGAGAAGTGATTTGGGGGCTTGGAATATTATTATCCAAACAGTGAGATGAGGAAATGGATTTCTGGAAGTTAAATAGTTAGTACTAAAGTACTTGTAAAAAATAAGCTACTTTTGTTTATAATGGGGACAGTACACATATTTATGTTAGCTTTAAATATATTTTAGGTCCCACTGTTCAAGCTGCCATCTTGCTCATTCCGCCCTCCTGAGTCACCACTGGAGAGAAAATCCTTACATTACAGTAGAATGGCTACATAATTTACATCTAAACTAGATCTCTGCAACAATGAAGAGAGTATTACTAATAATTTTATCAGGACAAGGAGCACAAAGCTGAATTTTCAAGCACAAACTGGGCAAAATGATCACTTTGTATATGTAACATCTTTAATCCAAATATGGACTCAGGACAGAAAACTCGACTCTCCCTATGGTCAGCTAACATTAATACTCCAATCTTCCACCACTCTGACTGACCACTTTTCCCAGAATAGTCTCCCATTTCTTCCACTGCAAACTATTCTTTGAATGGCCTTCTTGTTTCTGTCTGATGAAATTCTTCCCACTCACCCCAAGCCACAGTGCCAGTGAGGCTGCTTGCAGGAAACTTTCCTGCCCCTCCTTTCTTTGTACTTCCACTACTCTGTATTGGCTGCCTCCATTACAGACACTGGTCTTGTTGAACTGATGCAATACCTACCTAGTGAGGTCAGTGTTGGTAAGTGGACATCCAAAGTTCCCTGCTTTTCATTGGTCCTTTGAAGGTACAGTATTTCCATAATTTGATATCTCTAATTGAGCCTGTGGGGAACAAATTTCACTTAAATGATTCTCAGGATGCGTCAAAGATGAGGAACAATGTCTACTGATGTCTTGGGGTTCTTGTGTCAGAGCCTGGAATTAATGATCTTTTTCCAAGAGGAACATTTCCCTACTGACTGCATCTTATTGACCAGTCCCAGTTCCTAAAATGTTCCTAAAATCGTGGCCTGCATTACACATGAACTACATGTGAACTTCCCAAGCTATTTGTTGAAATGCCCATCCCATTTCTATCATTTTTATTTTTTTAGATTGGGGCTCAGAACATCGCATTTTAAATACGTTCCCCAGGTGATCATGGAGCTCACAATATGTAGTAGGAAATCAACTGCTCAAATTAAATTGCATTAAGTAAAGTAAGTCTTCCTGCCATTTCCAGTGTAACTTCCTTGCCTTTCTTCTTTCCTTTCATCCTTCTTTCTATTACTTTCCTGTCTTTCTTTTCTTTGTTTCTTTCTTCTATCTCTCTTTCTCTCTCTCCTTCTTTCTTTCCTCTTTTATTGAAGAATAATTAAAGAAAAAAGATGCAAATAGGAGAGGTTTGAAAGAAATAAAAGTTGATTGTATTTCCTCCTTTGGTTGCTGGTCCCTCTTTCTTGCACATACATACAACACACAACTACCCTTAACCATAAAAAATGAGGATATAGATGGTAAATAATGAAGGTAAATCCTGAAGGAAGCTACCAAATCATTTACTAACTTTTTAAACAATTTTAGTTTTTCACTTTGATCTGATTATATAGACTAGTTAGTTATTACATGATTTATATCTGCTGTCCACTATGGTAGCTACCAGCCACATTTCATTTTAAATGAAAATAACTTGACCTGAGATACTTTACTACTAATAAACAAACCCCAAATTTCATTTTTATAAATAAAGTGTTCATTACTAACTTTATATTGATTACATTTTGAAATATTTTGTATCCCTTGTATTATGAAAAATATATTATTGAAATTAAATTTATCCGCTTCTTTGTTTTGTATTTAATGTGATACATGTAAGTAAACGGCTCACTGTCAGTCACCTTCCCATCACTGTACACAACACCTGACACCCACAATTTAAAGGAGAGGGGTTTATTTTGGCTTAGGATTTCAGTCCATAGTGGGCTGGCTCCAGGACCTGCCGCAGAGGAGAGCTGCTCGTGGTATGGCTCCTGGGAAGCAGAGAGAGACTGGAGGAGCCAGGGAGGGAGATACACCCTTCCAGGTCACACCCCTAGTTACTAACCCCTAACAAAAACATTCGAAATGAGGTTTCACTAAGTTTCCAGGGCTGAACTCAAATTTACAGTCCTCCTGCCTCACCCTCCCAGAGTGGCAGAACTGGCATCTTAAACGAACTGCCCAGAGGATTCTAATAAAAGTCATCCCTATCCCTTCCTCCCATCATACTTCATTGTGAATAATTCTGTAAATGATAGTTTGTGGGGTTTTTCACATTCTTCCCATAAGTTAATTCTCAAAGACTCTGAAAGAGCTTTATCTCAGCCAGTTAATGGCAGAGTGAGAGATTCTTGATAAGTAAAGAAGCTAGTCTTCATCATTTTGGCTTAGTTTTTGCAGACACCTACTTGATGTACATGTGGGCTGGAGCTGGATGGGGATGGTGACAAGGAGGGGAGGTAGGGCTCAGCCTCATTTCCTGTAGCAGATAGACCTAAAGTACAGCCACAGATCATCCCCTTATCTAAAGTCCCTCTCCTTCTAAACTGTCATATTCTGCCTACTTTTTCAGCACAGATAATGTAGCTCTGAGAGAAGCATTTTCTTTGTCTCTTATCAGTTTGTACATCATCTGCAAGGGTGATGTTCCAGTGGCGGAACCCTCTAGTGGCCTATTAAAATCTCAGGTCAGAGCACAGCCTTTTCCCTGACAGAGACAGATATTGGATCATAAGTTTTTCTCAAGCAATAAATTTCATTCAGAGGATTCTAAAAATATAATCACTGCATATCTTCTATAAGAGTGGTCATGATGATAAATAAAAATGGTTGGACCTTTGGGGGAAGTGCACACAAATTCAAGAAAATTAGGCATCAAAAAGACATACTAAAATTTCTAATGGCAGTGTTATTTATAAAAGCACCATTATCAACAGCAGAATGGGTAAATGAATTCTGGTGTATCCATCAAGGAGTAGTCTATATCAATGAGTACAAACATTTCACACTGCATACAACACCACGGATGAAGCTCAAAGCATAACATTAAGCCAAAAGAAGCAGATACAAAGTAGTTATGCACTGTGCAATTCAACTTGTCTAAAGTGAGAAACCAGGCAAAGTAAGCTATATTATTAGAAGTAAGTATGCTGGTTCATCTTATGGTTGGGGTAGTGGTGACAAGAAGAGAGTATAAAGATGGTTTCTGGGATACGTAAGTGTATTAGGTCTGCAAAATGTCACAGAGCTCCAGATTTATGCATGCAGCTTTCTCCATGCATATTGGACTAAAATAAAAAACAAAGAAAAGAAATACCAGGAAGCAAAGAGAAGGAAAAGTAGGAGGAAAGGATCAGGGCCTGTATCTGGTAGAAACCAGAGGCTTTTATTGGCATATGGCCCAGTCTTCCAATGCTATCAGACTCAAGCAATGTTCCAGTTTATGCTCACATAAGAGAAGAAAGCCTATGTGATTATTGCATCCTTTTTTTCACATTGCTTCCAACTTTATTTTTATTGGTAAATTTTAAATATACATAATCATCACATGCATCGTTGGAAATTTGTACCTGTACATACATATCTTGCTTCTTTTCACACCCCCTTCCCCTCTCTTCAACCCCTCACTCTCTCCTTATTTACAAAAGCTATGTTTCCATTTTTTCCTTCTATTCTCTTTTTTTGTCCCTTTCTTCCTTTTCCCCTTGTCCCTCCCTTGTTCCCCTTCTCATTTGAACATTTTCTTTCCATTTTCCAATATCAACTATACATTTTGGTCCTTATGTACAATTTCAGTCTCTCACACTAGAGAAACAATACAGTATTTAAATATGAGTGTCTGACTTATTTCATTTAAGAATACAGTCTCAAGAGCCAGGGATTTAGCTCAGTGGCAGCGAGCCTATCTCGCAAGCACACAATCATGAGTTCAATCCCAAGTACCAACAAAAACAAACAAACCAAAAAACAAGTATACGTAAGTCTCAAGGTGCATCTATTAGAAAAGGTCAATCTATACCCAGTCACTGAATTTTTCAAAAAGAATACAGAAGAATACTTCCATGCTAATCTATCATCCCTACTGTTGTTGAGGCTCTTTATATACTTCTGCCATATGTTTTGAAGAGGCAGTTTGCATAAATGGGTGCTATCGAAGAGGCTTAGGACATTCTGAAGTCTATTTGTGGACTCAACAAAACAAAAGGACAAACAGGACTCCATAAAGCAACATCTAAAACCTGACAAAATTCAGGTGAGAAAGAACAAGCACTTTTTTCACCTATCTGATTACTAGACTTCATGATTAATTATCACTATCAAATATTATCACTCTTCAGAAGCAAAATTTGTTGTAGAATGAAGGGTACGTTTTTTTCATTCCTTCAACACATATTGATTAAATATCCACTAAAGGTCAAGAATTATGTTAGTTGTTGACAATGTAATAATGAATGAGTTCTATTCTTTGATTTGAAGATGTCATAAATTAAAAGGCCAGATGACTAGTAAATAATTATAGCATAATAGAGAAATCAAAGAAGGACAGATTATTAAAATAGCAGAAATGTCAAAGCATCTCTTCTCCCAGGTGGTGTATGTGATAGAAGATGGAAGATTATTTGCTTTCAAGACAAAACCACTGAAGCTAGCTCAGAAGAAACAGACTTCGTTGTATGGAGGGGAGTACATTTTATGAAAGCCAGAACAAGAGGGCAAGAACTCAAACGCTCATGAAACCAAGAATCAAAGCAGCAATTTCTTATCTCATAGTCTTTTCTCTCTGAATCAGCTCACCCTCAGTTTCTGCTTTCTGCTTTTATAAGTTGGCTTTCTTCTCTTTCTCTCTTGGCTACTTCCTTAATACATTTGCACCTCAGCAAGCATGGCCAATATTGTCCCAGTTTTATGTCACTTATATAAGTGTGAGATTCCAACAAAGATATTTTCTCAATTTCAAGTTTCTAGAAAATTTACATTCTAATGCCTGTTTAGTTGCTCATTTAAGGTATATGCCTCATGAAAAAAGACACTACTTGCAGAAAGTCTCATAGTGGAGGAAATGTTTAAACTGAGGTTTGAACATTGAAGAGAGCTTTATTATGCCAACAAGATGGGCCTAAATGTTCAGATAAATAATGCAATGCATGGAAATCCAAAAAGGCATGAATTTTTCTACAAGTCATTTGAGAATAGGTACTCTAAAAGGCAATGGCTTTCTGAGTCACAGAGCTTGGGAATTTTGGTACAGAGAAGAAAGATCATTCTGGTAAAACAAATTTAAAGGAAGTCACTATTAAGGAACATCCACAAATCATCCACAGTTATTCAAGCCCTTTTAAGAGAGCTTTAAAAATGTTATCTGGGAGTCACCCGGAAGACACCGAATCACCCCGCTGCAGACAGGCAAGTCTGCCCACACCCTACCGAGGTCCCCAGTCCCACTGAACACGCCGAATCAGCCCGCTGCAGACAGGCAGGTCTGTGCATGCCCTACCGAGGTCCTGAGTCACGTGGAAAACAACGAATCACCCCACTGCAGAAAGGCAGCCACCTGATTCCACATTACAAAGGCGCAGAGGACACCAGACCACCAGACCAAGGTACTGAGTCCCATTGTTCCCAGCCCAGAGGTAGGGGCTTCTGAGCCATCGTCCCACTGCTCCTGGTCCAGAGGAAGGGGCTTCCCGGTCACCATCCCTCCTGCTGCTCCCAGCCCAGAGGAAAGGGCTTTTGGGCCACCTTCT